>JAQZBX010000104.1:116161-143454 GCA_029593785.1 Cabassous unicinctus | reverse complement strand
TGGCTAGAGCTATAAGAACACCTTTTGGTTCTTCCCACTGAGGGGGGTGAACACATCCATTTTCAGTTCTTCAACAGCACAATGGAAACCACTGGGTTTCATTATTGCCAAACTATCAAGACCTAGGCATCTAAGAAAATATTTGTAAATCAAGGGCCCTGTTGGTCCAGTGACTTTACTGCAGGAGACAGAATAGGGAACAAAGTTTCCCCTATAGAATAGCTGACAATAATTTTTTTTTGTTTGTTTAAAACAGAGTGCCAATAAGGTCGGGAAAGCTGTCATCCTGAATGTACCATTTCAACTTGATAAGTGAGACTGTGGAGTGATTCTCACCTTGTTAGTCATTGAGTCCAAATCGTCCCATCTCAAAATGGGAGTGCCAGGCTAGAGAGTCACAGGGCCCCTGTTTTAGTTTCCTGGCTACTAAAGCAAATACCTTGCAATTGGCTGATTTAAACAACAGGAATTTATTGGTTCACAGTTTTGAGTCCAAATTTAAGGTGCCATCAAGACGATGCTTTCTCTCAGAAGATTATGGCATTCTGGGACTGGCTGCTGGTGATGCTTGGTCCTTGGCTTTTCTGTCACATGGTGATGCACATGGTAGCCTCTCCTGGCTTCTTGGTTCCACTGATTTCCAGCTTCTGCTTGCTCCATCTGGCTTTCTCTTTCTCTGTGACCTTTCCTACAAGGTCTTCAAAGATAGAATTAAGATCCATCCTGAATCAGCTGGGCCATACCTTGACTGAAGTAACCTCATCAAAAGGTCTTATTTTTAAGTGTTCACACCCACAGGAATGGATTAAGTTTAAGAACATGTTTTTCTGAGGTACAGAGCTTCAAACCACAAAAGCCCCCATAGGTCAGGTGTTTAATTTTGACAAGAGTCAAATAACAACAAATAGCTGCTTTTTACAGTTGTGTACCTGTTAGCCATGCTAGGGAGGTGACAAGTTCTAAATTCCAAGGGATGCTTCTGACCCAATGGATGCCTTTTTCCAGAGGCTCTAATCAGCAAAATTATCAGTCACAAAGATTTATAGATTAAAGGGATCACTAAAGTTATGGGGCCTCAAAGATAAAGCGTGTACTACAGCTTTCTGGATAGCTTCCAATGCAGCCTGTTTGTCTGGGGCTCATTCAAAGCATGATGATTTGCATGTTAGCCCATATAAATGGCTAAGTAGAATGTCCATGTGAGGCACATATTGTCCTCCAATACTCAAATAGTCCAATAAATTATTGGACGACCCATTTGGTGGTAGAAAGCTGAAAAAAATATTGTTTTCTCCTTGGCTTCCAGTGAGATTGAGTGTTGTGAATCCACCCACATAATCCCAAGAAAGTTTACTTATAGAGAGCAAGACCCTGTACTTTTTTGGAGTTTATCAGCCATCCCTGCTCACAAAGGTGTGATATCTCCAAAGGAGATATCAGTCCAAAGGTGTCTGTGACTGCAGGTCATCACCAATATAGTGAAGACTTTAGAAATTAGAATATAGAAGCATTCACATAATACTCTGATTCCACCTCTCATGGAAAATGGTAGGCAAGTATGTCCCACTAATATTTCTCTACGTGCAGCACTTCCCAATTTCCTCTAGCACATATAGAACAGAGAAGTATTACCATATAACAATTTCATATATCAATTTCAGATGGAGAAGCAACATCATTCAATAGTACAAAGGGTCTCACCAACAAGGTCACACTAGCTTCCATTAGCAAATGTGAACCTTGTGCATACTTCATCAGTTGAATTTGGGTGTCCCCTTTCCCCATGGGACTAGGTAGGATTGTGACTTTGTGTCCCTTCACCATATTCAGACGGGTTCATCTGTCATTTGTGCTTCTTGAGACCACAGTATTTTAATTGTAGAATTCAGTTAATTTACATTTAATATAATTACTGACATTTGGGTTCATAGCGCTACTATTTTTTAAAAGTCAATCCAACTATTTTAATTCCTTTTTCTTTCTTGCTGTGTTTTATATTAAAGTATTATTGTTCCATTTTGCTCTGTTAACTTATTAAACTTTCCTTTACTACTCTTTAGTAATAAACATAACAATAATAACAATAACAATAATCTTAATATTTAACATATTACAATCTAAAAATTATGTTACTTTTACTACTCCCTTTTATTATGCTAGAATCTTCTAACAGTTTAACTCTATTTACCCTTTTCCACCTTTTGAAAAATCAGTCATTCATTTTAATTCTAAACTGTTGTTTAAATTAACAAGGCATTAACACTTTTCTTTTGTTTGCAGTCAATAGTCATTTAAATTTACCTGCATATCTGTTTTTTCAATAGATTTAATTTTTACTGCATTTCCATTTGTTTTCTTCTACATAATAAACACTACTTAATGTTTCTTTTAATTATCTCAGTATTTCTATCTGAAAACATCTTTATTTCACTTCTTTTTTGAAGGACATTTTGCTGATTAATAGATTCTATATTGTCACTTATCATATTGGCATCTTAAAGATATATTTCCATTATCTTCTGGTTTTCACAGTTCCACTGAAAAAATTAGCTGTCAGTCTCATTGTTGTACCTTTGAAAGTATTATTTTTTTTTCCTTTGGTGCTTTTACAATTTTATATGTCATTGTTTTTCTGTGCCACTATCTCTTAAAACATGGCTTCTGCCTTATTCTTTCTCTTCTCTCTTTTTCAGACTCTAGTTATATGTATACTGACCAATTTATTTGTCTTGCAAATCTCATACAGCTGTTCTATTTTTAATGTTTTGTTTTCTCTTTGTACTTCAATTTTGAATTTCTTATTGACCAGTATTGTCTTCTGTTCTGTCCAATTTGTTGATATAACCACATTTTCATATTTTATTTTCAGTTCTAAGAGTATATTTGTTTCCATTTTATAGATTCCAATTCTTTGTGGAAATCTCCATCTTTTCATCTATTTATTCAATTATTGTAATATAAAAATCATAATTATTTTGAAGTCCTTGCCAGCTAACACCAATATATCAATCATCAGTGAGTGTGTTTCTATTTTATTTTTATTTTATTTTATTATTTTATTTTATTTTTGGTATTCAGTTTATGGTCTAGTCATTTTTATTAAATGCTAATCACTCTAGATAAATAAAATTGTAGCAGACTAATGTGATATTATATTTCTCCAGATAGGACTGAAAGAATAAAGGCTTATTGAGAACTGTTCTTAGTCCAGACTCTATTGCAGCCCCACATATGCTTAGTCTACTTTGAGTTTGACCCAGATTCAGAATATGACAAGTGTTGGCAGGGAAAAGTTAACCATCTGCTTGGGGATGCCAAGTCTACCATAACTCTTCTGGGTTCCTCTACCCCTTAGCAACATCCCGCTATGATTCAAAACTCAGATTCAAAGTCTCCTGTTCATGTCCAGAGTCACCAATTGATCCAAGAGTAAGAGTAGCTGCAGAAATCAATTCATCTTTCTTCAGGTATCCTTTTTTGGAATCAAACTTGTTCTTACGTACTTAGTAGTGCTTTACTGTCATTAAACATTGATTTTTGTATTTTATCTGGATTTTACAATTATTTTCAGCAGAAATACTGTTCTGTTGCTATTTAATTCTATCCTTCCCAGAAGTGTAATTTCCACCTCCTGTCTTTCAGTTAAATACTCTGAAAGTACCCTGTAAAACTTCTGATTCCATTTCATTAACGGGAACTTAGTTACATTGTTAATACTAGCTTCAAATGTGCATGGGAAATACAGTCCTAGTCCTGAGAACATTGTCATTAGGTTCTGTTAGTGGATGAGGGGGAATGGTTATTGAGGCAGACAACTACGTCTTTCTTCCCTAGTTTCTTGCTGCCTTTTCCACTACCTTCTTGCTATCTTATACCTCCATCTGTATCTCTAGCAATGATGAAATTGGTGAATTTCTTATTGACCTGTATTGATGATATGAGGAGTTTTTATTCACAGGGTAAGTCCCTGAAACTGGTGGCATGGCCAGAGACTAAACAGTTAATAAATTATCACACAGTGGTGATTTTCGGTGGCTAAGGGCAAGGAACAATATGTTCACAGTGAGGAACAAGATTATACCATGCAAATTGAAATACGTTGGATGAAGTCAATGTGTTCCTTTTGAGTTCACAACTACCAATTAGCTGAAAGTTCCAATTGTTAAAGTGTCCCTGGAAATGTTATAATTTTGACTTTTTAAATTGCTTATTTTCTTATTGCATAGACTTCTTCAAAGACATCAAAAATTAAGGTAATATTAGTGTCATCCCATTTTCAGACAGCTAATTATTACTATTGTAACTGAATTTTTGTTTATTTATATTCCTTGATTGCTGATAGAAAAAAATGAACTGATATGTTAAGTATATAACTAATGTTTATCAATGTGTTTGGCCAGAATATACAGAAAAATTTGCAGGTCTTATAATTTTATATCTGGTGGTTGCTTATATTTAATAGATTCAATTGATGAGTTGGTTAGTAAACTCATCTCAACTACAATGTCCTTTTCAGTTTTAACTAGTACTTGTAAAATAAGTACTATAAATAACACCCAAATCACGTGCTTAGGAGTCTGCATCAAAAGTTCTGTCCCTTAAAATATATCAAATGTTTCCTGACAGATTATATGTAGATAAGGCAATACCCACTTCTCAAACAAATGGTGGAAGTTTTGATCTTAAAAACGAATGCATTATTTCACTCTCCAGTCAGACAACCAAAAGTACACCATTTATATAACTAGAGATAATTTAATATAAAGAATTATTAAAAAAAAAAAAAAAAAGAATTATTAACCAGGTATTGAAGAATGTAAGTGGCAGTAAAGGGAACTTTAAGGTATCAGGAAGGTTGTATCTTCAGGATACAACTACCAGCAGCTATAACTATGGCTGGGGGAACAAAGGGAAGAGGTTGAAATGACCAAAACTTAGAAACTCGGAGGAGAGGTCCTGCAGAGCTGGAACTCACATCTCTGAGAAGGAGGCTCTGCTGGGCTGGTACAGGAACATAAGCAGAAACACAGCGGAGTTAGGATTGAGATCTAAAAGGAAAGAAGCCAATCGACTGGTCCCTCAGGGAGTAGTTGAAATTTAACTCAAAGTTCTGGAAGAACTGCCAAATTGCCACTGTGAGAGTATAAAGCATTGTTGGATGACTGACACAACAGAAAGCAAGGAAGCATTAACAGTTGGCTTCTTTCTTGTCCAGCCTACAGTCTCTCTATCACCCCCTACTGGCACAGCTGGAACCATCTGGCTGAAGAAGGGTGGTTTTCAGAGAGCCAACTTTAGCATTCCAAAGCAGGGTATGGAAGTCAGTATTTCAAACTGAGAGATAATAACTTAATAACCAGCATAGTCAACGATCTTATATATACACAAGTGGAACACTGGCTTGCCATTTTCTAATTTATAATTCAGTATACACCCTATGGAATTAATTTTGGAAGAGATGTAAATAACTATGGCCAAAACAACAGTGAATTTGAAATTATGTCCTCTAAACTTCAGGTGGTCTTCTATTCTCATTATGAAAAACTGAGATAAGAAATGAGATAAAGTCAAAATTGACAAACAATAATAATAGTTTTTTTTGTGTGTGTATGTGAATGGATATATCTTGGATTTCCTGAAGGAGTTTAATTTCAAAACTTAAGCTTCAGTTTGAAAAATATTTACTTATAAGTATATGGTTGTTCACAGTGTAGAGCATGCTCTGTGTGTGTGTAAGTGCTTTATAAATACATCTGGGAATGTAACAATTTTGTGATATTTTGGATTGAGAAAAAGTAGATTATTTTAACCAAGACTAGCATTTTCTCTGGCCTCTGGAACAGATTCTTAAAATGTGAACTACAGCTTTTAATGGAGAGAAGTGAGGATGACATTTGGCTGATACAGGAAAATATTTTGGTTACATTCCACCTCATTCTGGAAGAAAAAGAATATTTGAGCAAATAATATAAATGAACTAAAAATACAACTTGAGCTGTCATGGGCAACCTTTTTCCTTCCAAGGGGAAGAAAGGATAAGGATAAGAAACATATGGAAAAAAGACACATGATCTGAAAGTACGCACAAGAGAAATCTAAGAATAACATAAGCACATACGCTATATGCAACTAATCAAGCAAATTGCCAGCCAACAAAACTTAGTGTCCCTCAATGAATTCTCATTTACTTCTAAGAGGACTAATTTCTGAAGACCCATTTCCCTTCCAGCTGGCAGTGAAACAAGTAAAGTAAAAACTATTAGGAACAAAGGATAAGAAGACAAGAAATGTTCATTCTGAGTAATTCCAGTGGGGCATAACAGTGCTAATCTCTTTTCTTCAGTTCAGTTTAAAAACTTTATCTTATTAAAAGAAAAGCAAAGTATTTTGTTGACTAAGTCAGGGAATACATGTTAGCATTTATCATGGAAATTGTATATCATCCAAATGCAAGTTTTAGTTTGTTTTATTTTAATTAGTGTGGTGGTTTAGAGTGGTATGTACCCTAACATGTTCTTAAAGTTAATCCCTTCCTGTGGGTGTAGACCCATCTTTAGTAGGAAATTTGATGAGGCTACTTTAGTTAAGGTGTGACCCAACTCATTCAGATGGGTCTTAATCCTATTACTGGAGTCCTTTATAAACAAATGCAAGACAGAGAAAGCCATGGAAGCAAGAAACTGAAAGCAAGGAAACCTGGAAGAGAAGAGAAAGAGCAGCAGACACTGCCATGTGCCTTGCCATGTGTCAAAGGAGCCAAGGATCACTGGCAGCTGGTCTTTGGGAGAAAGCATGGTCTAGATGATGCCTTGGTTTGGACATTTTCCTTGACTCTAACCATGAGTGAATAAATTCTCATTTTGTAAGCCAAACCATGTCATGCTTCAAGCGGCCTAGGAAACTAAAACAGTTACTTACCCTTCTAAGAAACTGAGATTAAATCTGTGTATTTACAGATTTTAAATCTATATTTTTGAAAACTTTCCAATTTCCCCATTATTGTATTCAATTATAAATATTCTCTGATGCTTTTTTTATTATTGCTATTTACTCTCCCAGGTAACTGCTTTGACTCAACAATCTTTTGCCTTGTTTTATTTGGTTTTTCTTTTTGTTTATTTTGTTTTGATGTTGGAAACATAGGTAGGCCAAACTCAGAGATTTGTAACACACCAAAAGGAGGACACTTCAACGATAGTCTATACCACTAATTGCTTATTCTACTATTTATAATGCAAAGTAAGACAAGCTTTGAAAGGAAGCCTTGGGGTGGGGATGATTAAATGGGAAGGAAATTAACAAAGGCAGCAATATACAAATGATAGAAGAATAAAGAAAAATTCTAATTTATGATAAAATGTGATAAAAATAAAACAAGACAAAGAAAGAAAATACAAAGAAAGCAGTTGACTCTGATGTAATTACTACATTGTGCTTTCCTTAAATTCTGAGAACTGAAAAAGGAAAGCCGTTTTTCTGTTATTAACTTCTACCTTCTAAAATCACATTTTGTATGATACCTACTCATTCAAACTTGAGACATTTTGTGGCCTCATATTGATTAATTTTTGTGAATTTTCTGAGAGCTACAGGGAAAAAGAACTATTATTTAAAAATTATTAGATGCAGAACTCTGTCTATCCAGTGTGTCACTCTTAATAACTGTTTTTCAGATTTTCTGTTTTTGTCTCTTTTAACTGTCAATAAATATTGAGAAAAATGTGTTTTAATTATACTTTAGGAATTCCTTCCTATAGTTCTAACTTTTGCCTTATATATTTTTAGGCCATTTTAAATATGTAAACTTTAAAATCACTATATCCTCTTAGTTTATAGAACCTCTTATCATTTTATAATGACCTTCCTCTCCTCTAATAATGTATTTTGGGGAGCAGGTTTTAAATTTTATTTGACTTTAATATACTATAGAAGCTTTCTTTTGGTTAGTATTTGTCTGATGTGGTAGTTTTTTTGTTTTTTTTTCTAATATTCTTTACATTCAACCTTTGAGTAGTCTTATGTTTTAGGTGTCTTGTAGACAAGAACATATAACTGGCACTTTTAAAATCCAAGCTCTCAATCTTTGTCTTGTCCCAAGTATAGTGAGGAGCTGTATAAAATGATAGTTTCCTGCTGAACTGAGAGGAATACCTCAAGCCAAAGAATGACTCAGACAAGTACAGCTTGGTGAGTAAGTGAGCATTTACTGGGGGCTTATGTGAGAGGAGAGATGACAGTTTTGAGTTTGACCATCTGTATCTGAGAAGTTAGTGGGTCTTTATTGTGGCATAAGCATAACTCCAAAAGAATGCAGCACTTTGTTCAAGATTAAAGGTACATATGTTTAAAGATGTTTATCAAGGCATGCAGAGTATGCAGGACTTTTATAGAATGCTTTGATTATGATCAAGCAGCAGATATTTGTATTGTTTGTGTAAGGAAGGAAATGTCAGATAAAGATTAATTGACTTTAAGATCTACTGATTCTCAGCAATTGTTTCCTGAGGCATGACTTGTGATTAGCTGAATCTGGATTACAGTTTAATTTAAGGAAAGGTCAGTAAGAGTTGAGTGATGCTAAGTTACCTATGACACAGTCTTTTGACTAGTGAGTTTAGTCCATTTAGTTTTATTATAGTAATTGATAAATTTGGAACTGTGTTTGACATCTTAAATTTTTAAGCATGTCCTGGATTTTTCTTTCTCCTTATTTAAATTATTCATCCAAAACTGTTTTCAACACGTGTTTTGATGTGACAAAACTTCTAAGGTCTTGAATGGCTAGAAAAAGTTTTTGTTAAGTTATTTAATAATGATGATACATCAAAGGTAGTTTGAATATTAAATTTTGGATTCTAAATTATTTTCCTTTCATACACTGAAAATACTAATCCATAGACATCTTTCATCTAAAGTTGCTGTTGAAAAACATGTTATTTTTTCTAATATTTGTTCTGTGTAAAAGATAGGGTCTCTCTTTATGTAAGCTTTTAGTTTCTAAATTAATCTAGCACTCTTAATTTTGCTATAATTTGATTAAGAGTAAGTGTGTGTGTGTGTGTACATGTACACATGTGTTTCTTAGTTCTTCTTTCTGGCATTCTATGGTCCTTACAATTTGAATTCTTTTTCATTTTTTATTTTAATTCTGAAAACTTTGTCTTGATCATTTCATCATATATCCCTTCTTCTAAAATTTCATTTATCTCTCTTTGTGGACTCATGTCTAGATATTAACACTTCTACTTCAATACTGTATGTCAATTTTTTCTCCTATATTTTCTATTTCTTTATCTTTTCCCCGTTCATCTCAGAGATTTTCTCAAATTGATTCTTTGATTCCTTAATTCATTCTTCTGCTCCATATGTTCTGATATTTATATTGTGCTCTTTACTTAAAGTATTTTTTCACTTCTATCTCTACCTTTCATTTATCTTTTATGTGTTCCAATCTAGTTTTACATTACTATTGCCTTCCCTTATCTGTATTAAATGTGTACTAGACTAATTTTAAATTCTGATCCTTTTCTCAAAATATCTCTGGTTCAGATGGTATCTATAAATACTGGAATGCTTTCCCTTTTAATAGTTTTGCTCCTCAAAAGTGTTGGCCCGTGAGCTCATATTTCCTCAAGGAGGTATTAGCTACTCTATCAGACAAGGTATACACGGAATGGCCAGAGGCCAGTTCCAGTCAGTATTAATGAGCTCAAGGAAAGGGGAGTGGATGAGCCTCACGTTTGAGTCCCAGTCACCAGACACCATGGTCAATAGCCCCCAACTTCACAAAACAAGTCTTTTGATTTTGAGCCTTTCTTTCAATAGACAATAATTCATTAGCTCTGTGATGTAGAGAAAAAATGGGAAAGTGACAACCTGAAGAAAATTAGTTTTCAGAGCCTATACGGTATGCTAATTTTTGTTCAAAAGACTCAGACCAGAGGTCTAGGTTTCTACAAGGTGAAGAGATGGATGTTTGTCCCAAAGAAATGCAGTACCCAACTCCAAGACATCTTTTTTATTCTATGGTTTTCCTTCCCCACACAGTTATCTTTTCCTCCAGGCCAAACCACTATATCTTTCAAACATCAGTTAAAAAAGTCATTGCCAATTACTTCCAGGGGTTTGTTGCTTAAATTTTCCAACTGTTTTCCATTGTTTTACTTTTCCACACTAGTCTTACATATCTAATTTATTCCGAAGGTATGAAGATACAGTGATATAAATATAGCCATCAACAAAAATATAAAACTATTTTGCATCCTTTATGAACTGGACATTTTTCCAATACATTTTCTAACTCATTTTCTAATTTTTAAAAGCACTATTTTGTTTTTTTTTCATATGTACTTTGAAATCAGTTTTCTGTCTCTCACCAGAGAGTAATCCTTTGTTCAATCTTAGACCAGCTAGAGAATGTCAGGAGCCCAGGTATGTGGGAAGAAGCTTGCAACATAGTTGGAAAAAGCAGAAAGGGGGGTCTACTCCTTACATATCAATGAAGTAAGCAGCCTCAGAAAGAGAACAATTCTACCCCCCAGTTGGATTTAAAGCAACCTCGTGACCATGTGGATTAGAGCCCAATGGACTTTAGGCAACTACAAAGCAGCTCAATTTCTGTTATTTTGGGGAAGACCAAATGATCTAGAAGGGGGAAAATTATAGCTGTTACATACTTCCCACTCCTTGGAAATAGAAGCAGAAACATGTTCTTTTACTGACGTATTTTTAAATGATATTCATTTTATATTTTTCTGTTACAATTAAATAAAATTATATTTTATTTATATTATAAGGCATCATTTATAATTTATATATTATAATTTATATTGTAATTTACTTATTATTATATAAATTATATAAAAGTTCAAAGAAGAAAATTATCACTGTAATCTCATCAGACAGTTATATCCACTATTTAATGATTGTGTATACTTTCCAATAAATTTGTCTATCTTTTTTCCTAGACAAATCTGATAACTAATATAGTTATCAGTTTGGTTACAAAAGTTGGATTACACTGTGCATAAATTTTTGTAATTTGCTTTAATTCTTGATATACTGTGAAAATAGTTAAATATCATTAAATATTATTTTATCAAATAAAATTTTACAGCTAAATAGCATTCTATTACATGGATTTTAAAAAGGTGTTACTTTCATAATGGGCATTTTAAATTTTGCCAGTAATCTGCCATTGTACATCATTGTTAAAACCATCCTTTTTACACAAATTAGTTAGCATGTTTTTAATGTTAATTGAGCATACATTCCTACTTGTATTGCTGGGTGATTTTTTTCCCCTCCAGATATAAAGTTATGTGCTACAACCAGAAGAACATTTCCAAAGAAAGACCAAGAACATGTTTTGCAAACTCTTTTTTTTTATCAGTTTATGTGCATACAGTTTACAAAAATTTGATATAGAAAAAAAATTTTTATTTAACTAATTTTAATTTTAATTTTTTTAAATTTTACAAACACTTCTGCTTTCCTCTTTCCCTTATTCCCCCTCTCCACCTGCTTTCTGTTTCTGAGAATTTACTATTTCTAGTCATGTCTGGTAAGTGCTATTATACAATTTTTGTCAGTATGTGCCTTGCTTATTTCACTGAGCATAATGCTTTCAAGATTCTTCGGTATTGCAGCATGTCTCATAATTTCACTTTTTCTTATGGACAAATAATATTCCATTATGTGTGTGCATTTTGTTTATCTATTATTTATTGATGGACACCTGGGTTGTTTCCAGCTTTTGGCTATTGTGATTAATGCTGCTATAAAAAATTGGTGTGCATGCATCTGTTCACAACCCTGTTTTCACTCTCTTTGTGTATAAACTTAGAACTGGAATTGCCAGGTCAAACGGTAATTCTATATTTAACTTTTGAAGAACAGCCATATTGCTTTTCCTATTGGCTTCACCAATTACATCCCTACCAATAATGCACTAGAGACCCAATTTCTCTGGCATCTTCCCCAACATTGGTTATTTTCCATTTTTTAAATAATAATCATCCTTGTGGGTATGAAGTTGTGTCTCAATGTGGTTTTAATTTGACTCTCCCTAATGGCTAATGATGTTAAGCATCTTTGCATGTATTTATTGGGCATTTGTATATTTTCTTTGGAGAGATTTCTACTAAATACTTTGGCCAATTTTAAATTGGGTTGTTTGTCTTTTGATGATGAATTGGAAAAGTTCTTATGTAGTCTGGATATTAAACTCTTATCCAATACATAGTATGAAACTATTTTCTCCTATTCTGTAGATTGTCTTTTCACTTTTTAATTTACTTTGATGCACAAAAGTTTTTAATTTTGATGGAACCAAACGTATCTATTGTTTCTTTTGTTGCTCTTGCTAAGAATAAATTTCTGAAGCCCAAGTTATGAAGATTTGCCTGTATGTTATCTTCTAAGAGTTTAATAGTTTGAGCTCTTATATTTATGCTCTTCATCCAATTTGAGTTGATTTTTGTATATGATGTAAGGTAGGGTCTAAATTTATTATTCTGTATGTAGATATCCAGTTTTCCCCACCATTTTTCAAAAAGACTGTTCTTTCTCTACTGCATATACTTAGCCCTCTTGTCAAAAATCAGTTAGCTATAGATGTGTGAATCTATTTCTAGACTTTCAATTCTGTTCCATTTTTCTATCTATCTTTGTGCCAGATCACACTGTTTTGATTACTGTCTTTTTGCAAAACAACTTGAAATTGGAAAGTGTGAGTCCTCCAATGCTGCTCTTCTTTTCCAAGGTGGTTTTGGCTATTTGGAGCCCTTTTCAGTTCCATATAAAGTTGAGGATCTGTTTTTTTTTTTCCATTTCTGCAAAGGAACCTGCTTGAATTTTAATAGGATTTGCACTGAAGTTGTATATTACTTTGAGTAATATTGCCGTATTAATAATGTTAACTCTTCCAATCCATGAACATGGGATGTCTTGCCATTTATTTAATTTCTTTCAATATTATTTTGTGGTTTTCTGTATATCCGTTTTTATCCTTTGTTAAATTTTTTTCTGAGGTATTTTATTGTTATAGATACTATTGTAAATGAAATTGTTTTCTTAATTTTCTCTTCAGATTGTTCATTAGTAGCATATATAAATAAAGTTTTGTGTGTGTGTTGATCTCATACCCTGCCATATTGCTGAATTCTTTTCTTAACTCTAAAAGGTTTTTTTTTGAGTATTACTTTATCTATCTATCTATCTATCTATCTATCTATATGATCATGTTGTCTGCAAATAGAGATAATATTACTTCTTTCCAATTTGGATAAATTTAATTTATTTTCTTGCTTAACTTCTCCAGCAAGAACTTCTAGTACAATATTAAATATCAATGGTGAAAGTGGGCATCCTTGTCTTGTTCCTGATCTTGGGGCAAAGCTTTAATTCTTTCACCACCAAATATGATGTTACCTGCAGGTTTTTCATAAATGGCCTTTATCATGTTAAGAAAATCCCCTATTTTCCCACTTTTATGAGTGTTTTTACCAAGAGAGGTGCTAGATTTTGACAAATACCTTTTTTGCATCTCTTGAGATACTCAAGTGCTTTTTTCCCAATTTAAAAAAATATTTTCTTTCCTTGAGCTATAACATGCACAGTAAAATGATAAATCTTAAGTTTATGGTTTAAAGACTTTTTACATGAGTATACCCATCTGTAACCATCACTAATTCCAAAATGTATAACATTTCCAGTTGGGTCAGTTTTTAATAACTATTCGTGCATATTGAAAAAATACATCAATTTAAATTTTGGTTCATCCCTTTTTCTTTTTTCTCTGCACTCAACCTAATATTAGTGATTTTGTATTTGAAATCTTTATAATTTTGATAAACTTGGTAGATATAATTATTATTTGCCTGAAAGTTACACTTCAAAGTTGTCTCTTTCCTAGAGAAGAAAAAGTAAATATATGCTTCATCAAAGCATTTCCTGTCTTCTGATGATAGCCCATGAATTTGCCTGTATTTTCTTTTGCTAGATTGTGTTAGAATCAAACCTATGGGACTCAGTGAAAAAAAATGAAATTCTGGATATGTCTTACAAAAAAAATAGAAACAAAGGACTTTGTTTAGCATCTAGATTTTTTAATATGTGGGAAAAAAACAACAACAAACTCTTAGTCTTCCTAACATAATCACTTAAAAACTTCTATTAATTTTGCATACCATTTAAAATTATTTGTGGTTAATATTCTGTCACTATTACAATTGCTGAAAGAAAACATCAAAGAATATGAAGCACAGAAAAGAAAGAATAGCAGCAAGGCCAACACTCAAAAATACAAAACAAGCTCTTGCCTGAAATTCAATACCATTATCTTTATGAGACCATATTCATTTACATCATGCAGTGCATGCATTAAGTTCTGAAAATGAATGTTAAAATAACATTGCATCTACTTGACTCTATGGTTGAAGTGTAGGCATATGAAAAGTTAAAAACCAAAGAAATTTTTTAAAGTCCTGGGAAGTAATATTGTGAGATCAATCACAAAAACATATGTTCAAAAGTATAAAAATTCCCAAGAACACTTGGTAATAAAGAAGCTTATCTAAATAACAATTCACAAAAGTAGAAGCCTCAAGAATCCTTGATTAATGAAAACTTTTTCCCTTCCTTCCTCCCTCCCTCCCTGCCTCCCTTCCTTCCCTCCTCCTTTTCCTTTCTTTTTTCTTTCTCCTTCCTTCCTCTCTCTATCCCTCCCTCCCTCCCACTCTCTCTCTTTCTCTCTCTCTTTCTCTCCTTCCTTCCTTCCTTCCTTCCTCCCTCCTTCCCTTCCTTCCTTCCTTCCTTTATTAGAGAAGTGAGTTTACAGAAAAATCATGCATAAAATACAGGATTCCCATTATGCCAGCCTATTATGAACACCTTGGGTTGGTGTGGAACATTTGTTACAATTGATGAAAGCACATTTTTATAACCGTACTATTAACTATAGTCCTTGGCTTAACTTAGGGTTAACGTCTATGGATGCTTTTTCACTTTTTATTTTATTACCATATGTATAATCTCCCATTTCCCCTTTTAACCACATTTAGGTATATATGTCAGTGCTGTTAATTATGCTCACCACGTTGTGCTACCACCACCACCATCCATTACCAAAGCATTTCCGTCATTCCCAATAGGAAACCTGTGCAATTTAAACCTTAATTTAAAAGGTAAGATGAGAGGAGAAGATCTGAAAAAGAAAATCAGAGGGCTAAAAAGAATTGAAGTTATCCATCAAAGATTTAATCAAGGTTCATAGTCTTCATGTTTTTCTATTCTATTTACAAAAGAAAAGAAATGGAAAAATTAGAGCTTTTGGTCCACTGTAACGTACACCCAGTCACCTTTATCTGAGATTGTTTTGTTTGCCAATGTGAGCAGAAAGCTGTCCTTGGTTGTTTCTTCTCTGTATTAGAGCTGATGTCTATAGGAGTTAAAGGTTGAAGACAATACCTTCACACATGGGACTGTAAACATAGAAACAATCAAGCTGGTGTGTGAATGAAGTTAAGCTTCCCGCAAGCACAAGAGAGTAATCGCTCTCTTTCTGAAATCTCAGTAGCTTTGGAGACCTGTTCTCACTCACTGTGAAATGAATCCAGCTGAAGTCATTTTGAAAACTGGCTATCAATGCCTTCATTTCCACAAGAAAGCATTGTTGATTCTTTTCATACAAAAAGCAGGCTTGGTACTACTAGGTTCCAACACTGATTTTACCATTTTTTTTTCAAGATAGGTTTAAGTTTGGAAATGCATTTCAAATGTTTCACCAAGAGCAGGGCTTACAAGTAGTGTATTGTAAACCTCAAAGGCAGGAAACTCTAACTTGTTTCTTTTACTCGTTAACAAAGTTGTAAAGTGAAGTCTGGCCATTGCTCTTGGCTTTAGTGCCATCCATGGTGTGAAGAGGTATCTGGGGTTGTTTCTGTCAGAGGTGTGTGTAACGCTCTCCAGAGGGCAGCCTGCCACGGGAAGGCTTCACCAGGCATGGGGAAGACGTTTGCGGCATGAGTTAACTGCATGTTTATCAGAACCTTTAAAAGTAGCTGTAATGTCGTTTCCCACATAGCTTCAGCTATTCTTCCCACAGTCACTCGAATTTGAGCTTTATATTATCATCCTTTGTTGTTATTTCTTGTTATTTTAAGTATGTTGACACTGCTGCAGGCAGGTAGAGATCACCAAAATGCAGAAAGGCATAAGAAAATTAAAACATGTTTAGAGAAATATTGATGGACTATTATCAATACAACATTATTGCTTTCCTTGGGGGAGTCTTGGAATATATGTAGAACTCATTTGATTAAACAGAAGAGCCAAAGAGAAAATCTTGTTTAAAGTTTGTGTCTTAGATTTTGCCTAGATGTTCTAAGTCTGAATATGGACCAACTAAGCTATTTGTTCATTGCTGCAGTTAAGTTTTTTAACCTAAATTTTGGAGACCCTGAATGGATAAAAGAGCTATTTCTCCCTTATAAAAAGGAAGAAACCGACTTACCATTGAGAATTGTAAAAAGCAATCTGCATCTATTTCTGAATCTCATGAAGAAACTACAGAGACTTATAATCAATTATTGTATTTCAAACTGTCTTACTTTAAATATGATAAACAAATGTTTATTTGTTTTACAAGTGATATGCTTATTTCTGTGTTCATTCATTTCATTAATTTTTTTAGGGATTTAATTAAATAGAAATAGCATAGGACAGGAGAGGATGCCCTTAGAACAACAAAATGTGAAATGTTAAATAATTTTCAGAAATTTAAATAAGTCAGTTCATTTGAGTGTGCTTCTTTGTCTATAGGAAATTGTAGAAAGACATACTTCAGACTAACATGTAGTGAAAATGTTGCAATGAGCTCCATAAAAATAATATTGTGCAAACAATAGAAGTAGCAAACTATTGACCTTAACCAGACACTTTGTTTTCACTTTCTTTTAATTAATATAGTATAAATATTAGAAACCATAAAAATAAAATATCAGGCTCAGTATTTCCCAGTGTAAGGGCAATGCTGGAATGGAATTAAGATACAAATAAAAGCTGTTTAGTCACAAAATTGGCCCTTCTTTTTTTAAATTTCCACTTAGTAATGATGATTGACAAATAGGATTACTAGTAAAAATGTTATCCAACAACATATTGGTTAGAGAACAACTGCTTGCAGATTTTGGCTTAATATGTAACACATGTTTAAGTAACCCTGAAACAGGTTGACCGCTCTCGCAATGTGCTTTCCTAGGGGTAGATGAGGTATGAAAAGGAAAATACCACACACCATAGCACATAATGGCATTTATTTTAGTAGAAATTCAGGCATGTGGGTGAGTGGTAGGTATAAGGATAAGACTGGCTGCCAAAATAAGAGAAAAGAAAATACAGTGACCCAGAGTGAAAAGGATTGTGTTTCTTTCATTTTGTGCTGCTTAAGGAAATAGCTGTGTCTGTGACAAAGAGTAAGGCAATCCAGGAATTCATACTTACTGCTGAGGACGTGCATGTGTCTTGAGCAGGTGCAGGGGTGCAGATGCTCTAGGCCTTAGAAGGCATCTTATTGTTACATTCCTCTGACTCCATTGCTCTGCAACCAGAACATAATGTGCATCGATGATTTTTAGATTGGCTGTGCTTTCTCTCTACTCCAGAAATTTAATCTTCTTTCTCAGTGTTTTACTTTCTTTGGTCTTTTATTTTTATTCTAGATGGTATTTCTATAGGTTATTCTGCCACATTTTTTTTCTTCAAGTTTTCTCTAGTGACAATTTTACACTTTAATACAACACAATATAGAAGCGGATGTGGCTCGATTGATTGGGCTCCCGTCTACCATATGGGAGGCCCCGGGTTCAGTTCCCAGGGCCTCCTGGAGAAGGCAAGCTGGCCTGCGCCCACGGGGAGCTGACAGCCCGCACCCCTGGATGGCGCAGCAAGATGACCCAAGAAAGCGAGACAAGCAGACACAGAAGGAAGCACAGTGGATGGACAGAGAGCAGACAGTGAGCGCAAGCGGTAAGGTGGGGAATAAATAAATAAACTAAAAAATAAATCTTTTAAAAAAAAATACAACACGATTTAAATTTAGTTAGGTTTTTGTGTCTTCTTTCTTGATTGCTTTTTTTATTTCAGGCCCCATCTGCACGTCTCTGCCTTCATTTAGACTGTTCTCTAATTATGAGACTCTACTCTTATATTTTAGAGCATATATAGTCTTGCATGATTTTTGAAAGGACAACTCTAAAATATTTTCTAAAATTTTCTTTCACATTTAGATCAAAATAGTTTTCAGAGATCAGCTTTTTCCCCTGAGTCTACAAGAAAATGCCCTCTTATTTTGTGGTAACTTCTATCTAGATCTCTATCTGTACCTGTTTCTATCTATCTATGTCTATATCTGCATCTATCTATCTATCTATCACCTATCTCTAATCTGCTTATCTATCTGTATCTATGTATCAAATGTGAATATATATATTCACATTTGGATATTAAAACCAGTCTTCTGGATTGGCATGTTCTGATATCATTTAAGGTTATCTTAAATCTCTAGCATAGGCAGCCTCCCTTGCTCAGATATACACTTGGAGAGAATATTTGTATTATAAAGTGTTTCTAGCTTAATATTTTTATGCCAAGCAGTCATTTATCTAGGGAAAGTCTGTTGGACTAAGGAGACATCATCAGTTGATAGATGACCTCTTCTAAGTAAGATAGTCCATGTTTTCCTTATAGAGCACAATCCCTAGAACAGTATAATCAGCTTCTACAACTTTCCTGCTTCTCTCCCTCCCTGTAACTCTTTCAGTAGTTGACTACATGTCCAGAGATGTCATGTATTGCCACCCATACCTTCCTCTTGCCATTTATGCCAAGTACTGACAGTTGACTCTGAATGGACTTAAAAAGTGAAATATAAATCACATGTATCTACATACATATATGTATATTTATGTATACACATTGTTGACAAAGGATGAGGCATCAATTTCATTTGGTTCTTGTTCAGTTCATAGAGAGCTGCCTGTTTTTCTGGCCAGCTTAGCCCCTGCTACATGGGGTTAGTAACATACAGAGAGTGAGTCAAAGTTTGTTCCATCTTCCTGGAGGCTTTCACTGCTATTCTATTTGAGAGAGCAGCTATTTCAAAAATGTTCTTTTCAATCCATCCATCTCCATCAAAAGTCGAGGCAATGAAGATGCAAACATGAACTTCTTTTTTCCAAGTATCTCCAGTTTTTATCCTTTTGTACTTATTCATGCACATCTCATTGAAACATTGGTAACAGATATAGTAATATGCTACTCTATTAACTAGAGAATTTTCTTAATTTTGTCAAAATGTTTACCTCAACTTTTGACTCATGATCTTTAAGACTGTGACCTCCAGATTTAGCAACAATTATTTATCCATTTGAGGCAGGGAACATGATGAATACGGTGCCTCTGCTCTGTTGAGTACAGTAGTTTCTACATAGTACATGATGGATTAATAAATTAATCTATTCACTTGAAATATTTTGTACTAATTTGAAGACTAATTATTCAGACTCTGTCATCAAGATTAAAATACAGGTAAAAACAGCCAAAAGTATGATGCAAATTAAATATGGCTTTTGTGTATTTTTTTTTATTTTGTGTATTTTTGTGTATTAAATATGGCACATGTGTATTAATAAGTACCTGTACATATGTTGTAAATATGACTTGTGAGTGACCAAAATTATCATTATTTGCTAAAATGCCCAAAGATTTATTTTCTAGATACAAGTACTGTGAAGGTAAAAAAAAAATGGCTATATTTTCTATTGAAAGCTAAGACAAAACCAATTGATTATATGTACTCCATGAAGGCAAATGAATGTGTAGATTCTACTGAAATAAATAAGTCCTTTAAAAGAAGGATATGCAGATTAACTGTTTAAGACTCCTATGGATTAATATATTTAAGGAAGACCAAGAATCACTGAGCTCACCTCCAATAAAATTGGGGATTTAAGCTAGAAAATACAACTGCTAGGTGTATCAGTTTTCTACTGCTGCTGTAAAAACTGATGACAAACTTAGTGGTTTAAAACAACACAAACTTATCATTTTATAGTTCTAGAAGTCAAAAGTCAAAATCAGTCTCAATGGCCTAAAATCAAGGTGTGGGTAGGGCTTCTTTCCTTTGGAAGTCCTAGGGGACAATATCTGTCCTTGACCTTAACTTTTTTAGAGTCTGTTGTTCATTGTTTCAATCTCTAATTCATAAAACTGAAAGTTCCAAGTTGCAATTTACATTTAATTCTGGTAATTCACTCAGCGTAAAGAAAGCCCCTGAGTTAGTGTTGAAAATCCGTTTTGCATGCAGGGCACAGGTCACTGTGGCTTGGTCCCTGACCCCACTCTGATGTCTGCATCTGTTGTTGCATCTCCTTCTCTGACTTTGATCCTCCTCCTTCGCTTGCATAAGGACCCTTATGATTATTGGGCCCGTTCAGATAATCCAGGTGACTCTCCACGTCTCAAAATCCTTAATTTATGCAAGGTAACAGTCGCAGGTTCCAGGATGAGGACTGGTACATCTTTGGGAAGCCATTATTTAGCCTACCACACTAGAAATGTCATAAAACTGTAGCAGAAACAAAAGGGAAAACCCCATGACAATAGAAAAGTTTCACAAGTTCCAGAAACGGCGTTATCACTTCATACATTAGGCTGACCACCAACATATACAGGCATGGTACAGTAATAGCTGAAATCCATGAGTGTGTGTGTGTGTGTGCCCATGCATGCGCACATATTGGAAATAACTATGTGGGCAATCTTTGAATAAGCATGCATAATTTGTAGAAAATCAGAAGTATCTCAACCACTAAAAGATGTAAAATAGATTTCTACCAACTCTCTTTTTATTTTAATGTTCAAACCCATTCTTTTACCCTTATAAAGATGACTTCCACAGATTCTTCTAGCTAATTTCAGAGACATTATGACAATAAGAAGTGAGACTTGACATCCACAAAATTCTCAGAGACATTCATTGCTTAGCACATTCTCTAGACAGAGAATTCAAATTCCAGTTACTACTTGGTGAGTTAGTGGCAGGTAAGATCAGGAATCCAATCTCCACTTTCAAATTTAGTATTTCATTATTAAAGACAGTACTGGGTTTGCCTCTACCCTCAGATCTCAACTATATTTAGTTAGCAAATACCTACTTAGGTGCCAAAATGAATAATCTTATTTGATCATTTGGTTTTGTGGTATATGTTGAAAGGTTTGATTAAAGATGTGTTACTTCCCTGAAGATTCTATTTTGCAAAGCTTGAGTACTTATCATAAAATTACATTTTAGAGTTATGGTTATACCTCAAGTTCATGCAAAGTACTGTAATAACCTTGTTGCATGTAAAGACAACTTGCCACTGCAGGGAACAAAATAAGCTGTTAAAATATAGGCAATGCCAGTAAAGTTGTATGAGTTACAAATAAGAAGGATGGAGATTGTTTCTTTATATTATTAACAAACGGGTATTCAGATGTATTGGAGCACTAGAATTAAAAAAAAGAAGAAGAAATTTAAGATTTCCAAAGTTTGAAGAACTTGCAGAGATTATATAGCATTTTTTATGTTAAAAATCTCATATAATTTTGCTGTGTTATTGGAAATGACAAACAGAATAGTACATAGAAAGATACACACAAAAATCTTAGCAGTCTTGGATGAGTGCAATAGAAGATTTTTTCCCTTTGTATTTTTCAGAGTTTTCATAATTTTATGCATTAGTATTCTTCTATGTTTATTAATTAAACATTATAACAAAAAGTTAAAGTTGCACGTAAAAACATTAACTAAGTGTTCTAAAACACATTTTTTCTTAAATAGCCTCATATAAAATTCCCTTATTTTGGGAATAGTAATTTTTCAATTACAGCTTATAGAAAGAGATTGAGAGTTCTCTGCATTTCATATATTAGCTCTGATCATCAGAATGCATTCTGAAAAGACTGGTGGTATGTTGTAGAACCAGGAGGAAAGAAAATGAAAAGACCTGAAATAAGACAAAGACACAATTTGAACCACCGAGATTATTACTGAGACTCTAATTAAATATAATGGTAAGAGGGAGGGGGCAAGATAGCAGCAGAGTAAGGAGCTCCAAGAGTCAGCTCATCCTACAGGGCAGTTAGTAGTCAATCAGAGCTACCTAAATCACCTGTTTTGGGTGTCTAGGAGACCAGAAAAGCACCCTGTAACATCTTTGAAAGAACAGAAGGAGAAGACTGCCCTTCTGCAGAGAGGATTTGTGAGTAGAGCACTCCACACTGATGACGCTGGAGCCCATCCTCTGCTAGCTGTGCAAACCACATTGGAACCTGTTCCCTGTCTGGAGTTGGAAACTCCATTTCCCAAAAATGGGAGAGGAAGAGACGACCGGGCACCGATTTCAGCCACTGATTAGTAAATTCACCTGGCTAATACTAAGAACAGCTAAAGTTTGAACCTGTCCAAGTCGGAAAGAGGCTGATAGCCTCCATTTTAACTCTGCCTCCAGCATGAGGGAGGTGGGACTGATTTAAAATCACAGTGAAGGCAGGGACTGGCTTCTTTCCACCAGGTTGAATTGCAGCCTTAGCCTAGGCTCCAGCCCCACCTCCAGCAGGACAGAAGCTGTGGGGATCTGTATGAGACTCTCTGAGCAACTGTAGGTGCTTTTGCCTGACATGGACTAGATTGGTACACAAACCTATGCACACATCTCCACCCCGAATAGGATAGGATGGGGGCAGTGTTTCTTCAGTCTCTCTGGACAATTGCAAGCAATTCCAGCCCACGTGAAATAAAAAAATGAAAATGGAGACATTACTACTGGCCCCACAGAAATAAAAGAGATTATAAGAGGATACTATGAACAACTGTATGCCAAAAAACTAGACAATGTAGCTGAAGTGGAAAAACTCCTAGGAACACATAAACAACCTACACTGACCCTAAAAGAAACAGAAGACCTCAACAAACCAATCACAGGCAAAGAGATTGAAACAGTTATCAAGCAATTCCCCAAAGATGAAAAGCCCAGGGCCAGATGGCTTCACAGGTGAATTCTACCAAACATTTAAATAGGTTTTAATACCAATCTTACTCAAACTGGTCCAAAAAATTGAATAGGAAGGAACACTACCAAACTCATTCTATGAAGCCAATATCATCCTAATACCAAAGCCAGATAAATATGTTATGAAAAAGAACAATTATAGACTCACCCATTTCCCTAATGAATACGGATACAAAAATTCTCAACAGAATACTTGCTAACTGAATCCAACAACACATTAAAAGAATTATTCATCATGATCAAGTGAGTTTTATCCCTGGCATGGAAGAGTGGTTCAACACAAGAAAATCAATCAGCATAATATACCACATTAATAATTCAAAGAAGAAAAATCACATGATCATCTCTACTGATGCAGAAAATCATTTGACAAAATCTAGGATCCTTTCTTGATTTAAAAAAACTCCAAAAGATAGGAATTGAAAAAAACTTTTTCAACATAATAAAGGGCATATATATAAAAATACCCACAGATATCATTGTATTCAATGGTGAAAGATCACAAGCTTTTTCACTGAGATTGGGAACAAGACAAGGATGCTCAATGTCACCACTGTTGTTCAATATAGCGCTAGAGTTTCTAGCTAGAGCATCAGGCAAGAAAAAGAAATAAAAAGCATCCAAATAGAAAAGGAAGGAGTAAAACTTTCACTATTCACAGATGATATGATCCTATACTTAGAAAATACCCCTGAAAAACTGGAACAAAGCTAATAAATGAATTCAGCAAAGTGGCAGGATACAAGATTAATATGCAAAAATCAATAGTGTTTCTATACACTAGTAATGAGCAATCTGAGGAGGAAGTCAGGAAAAAAAAATTCCATTTACAAAAAGAATCAAATATTTACAAATAAACTTAAGCAAGGACATAAAGCACTTGTATTCAGAAAATGACAAGGCATTGCTAAAAGAAATTAAAGAAGACCTAAATAAATGGAAGGACATTCTGTGTTCATGGATGCGAAGACTAAATTCCATTAAGATGTCAATTCACTCCAAATTGATATACAAATTCAATGCAATCATTATAAAAATCCCAATAGCCTTTTTTAAAGAAATGGAAAACCCAATTATCACATTTATTTGGAAGGGTAGGTGGCCCCGAATAGCCAGAAACATCTTAAAAAAGAAGAACGAAGTTGGAGGACTCCCACTTCCAAACTTTAAATCATATTACCTAACTACAGTGGTAAAAACAGCATGGTACTGGCATGAAGTTAGACACATAGACCAATGGAACTGAACTGATGGTTCAGAAAAGACCCTCAAATTTATGGTCAAGTGAATTTTTGACAAGATTGTCAAGCCCACCCAGCTGGGACAGAATAGGGTTTTCAACAAATGGTGCTGGGAGAACTGGATATCCATATCCAAAGGAAGGAAAAGGATACCTATATCACACCTTATACAAAAATTAACTCAAAATGGATCAAAGACCTAAATATAAAATCTTGAACCATAAAACTCCTAGAAGAAAATGTAGGGAAACATATTCAAGATCTTGTGGTAGGTGGGGGTTTCTTAACCATACACTTAAAGCACAAGCAACTAATGAAAAAAATGGGTAAATGGGACCTTCTCAAACTTAAACACTTTTGTGCTTCAAAAGACTTTGTCAAGAAGGTGAAAAGGCAGCCCACTCAATGGGAGAAAATATTTGGAAACCACATATCCGACAGGGTTTTATTTCCATGCTACATAAAGAGATCATACAACTCAACAATAAAAGAGCAAGCAATCCAATGAAAAAATGGGCAAAAGACTTAAAATAGACATTTCTCCCAAGAGGAAATACAAACGGCAAAAAAACACATGAAAAAATTTTCAATATCACTAGATATTAGGGAAATTCACATCAAAACTATAGTGAGATTTCATCTCACACCGTATTGAATAGCCATTATTAAAAAAAAAAAAAAAAAGAAGAAATCAAGTTGCTGGAGAAGATGTGGAGAAATAGGAACACTCCTTCATTGTTGGTGGGAATGTAGAATGGTGCAGCCTCTGTGGAAGACAGTTTGGCAGTTCCTCAGGAAGTTAAATAAGGAACTGCCATATGATCTGGCAATCCTTCTACTAGGAATATATCCAGAAGGACTGAAAACAGTGACACAAACAGACATTTACACATGGATGTTCATAGTGGCATTATTCACAATTGCCAAAAGATGGATAAATGGGACCTCCTCAAACTTAAACACTTTTGTGCTTTAAAGGTGTTTGAATGGATAAATAAAATGTGGTATATACATATACATACATAAATATATATATATATATTTAAATGCTGTAAGAAAAGATGAAATTGGGACACATAGGATAACATGGATGAACCTTGAGGATATTATGCTAAGTGAAATAAGCCACACACAAAAGGACATAAATTGTATGGTCTCACTAATATGAACTAAATATAAAGAATATACACATGGAGTTAAAACCTAGACTATAGGTTACAAGGTGATCAGATGAGGGCTCAGAAGGGGTACTGATGCTTTATATATGTAGAAATTTCTATTAGCTTGGCTGTAAAAGCGTGGAAATGGATAGAGTTGATGGTAACATATTATAGTGAGTATAACTAACACAGCTGGCTTATTAATGGGATTGCGGCTAAAAGAGGTAGTCTAGGGTTGTAAATGTCATTTGATAGGAAGCTCGAGAATAATCTAGGGATTGAATAACATAGTGAACCAAGAGATGGATGAGGATTGTGGTTACTAGTACAAATACAAGAATGTTCTTCCAGGAACTAGAACATATATATGTCACTATTACAAGGTGGTAAGGATATGGTGATACATGGGAAAAATACAATTAATGTAATTTATGGACTCTACTTAACAGCAATATTGTAATATTCTTGCATCAATGTCAAAGAAGGTACTATATCAACACTAAGGCTCAATAATAAGGGGAATGGGATTTTTTCTTTTGAACTAAGGAAAACATTCAAAGGTTTGCTGGGGAGATGACCACACAACTCTGTGATGAAAGTGAGTGCCACTGAGTGAATACTTTGGATAGAATGTACAAGGCATGGGGCTGTTTAACACAGTGAACCATGTGTTGGAAGAGGGACTGTGATTAACAGTACAAATATGGGAATGTTCTCTCAATTGTAACAAATGTACCATACTAATACATAGTGTAAATAATAGGGGATGTATGGAAAAAACATGCCAAGTGTATGCTATGGACCATAGTTAGTGGTAATAGCCTGATGATGTTCTTTCATAATCTGTAACAAAAGTTCCACAACAATGTAAGGTGGAGGGATGATGTATAGAATTCTGTACATTATGCATGATTATTTTGTAAGCTCACAACTTCTCTAATAAAAAAATGAAAAAATATATATAATGGTAATTTCAGAACACATTAGATTGTACACATATACATTTATATGTGTGCATGTATATATTTATGTTATGTGTATGGCTGGTAGACTGTAATTGTTTCTTTCATTATGTGGGGATTTTCGCTTTCAGAGAAAACTTTTGTGTCCTGAATTAAATCCAAACTTTAAAGCAATTCTTCAGGTATTGTTAAGTACAAGTAGCTCCCCCAGCACTGCAGTCAAACTTGAAAGAAAGCAGACCTTGTAGGTACCCCACTCCTCACAGACTTTGGAAATCTTGAATTTTGTTTTTTCAATGCTAGTTCTCCAACGCATCTGAATACCTATTTGTTAGTAGTGCAAAGTAACAATCTCTATTGTTCTTATTTGTAACTCATACAATTTTACTGGCATCTCCTATATTTTAAGAGCTTATTTTGTTCTTTGTAGTGGCAAATTGTCTTTACTCACAACACGGTTATTACAGTATTTGTGTGCAAATAGATAGAGATTTTACTTTGCATGTTTTATCCTCCAAAATTGAAAAATGAGAATGATTTTAAATGAAGCAATCCTTGTGATACTGCAAATTGTTTTGATACAACTCTTGCCAACGGGCCACACCAAAAGAGTCCAACCAAAATGTAAAAACACTTTTCTTTATTAGTAAATAATGTTCAGAGGTGCCATTCTTTCCCCATATTAAATACTTGAGTCCTCCATGTCTCTCACTGAAAGAAAAAACTTCACCTTTTCCCTCACCTTTTTCTTTGCTGTTGTTTAACTAAAACATTCATGGCAATAGCAATTGACTAGCACAAAATTGACATTCATAA
>JAQZBX010000104.1:62654-116061 GCA_029593785.1 Cabassous unicinctus | reverse complement strand
TTTCCCACATTAACAACATCCTTCATTAGTGTGGTACATTTGTTACAATTGATGAACACATATTGCCACTAATATGTGTGAATTATTAGCATGCACTAATATGCATTGCCACTAAGTGTGAATTATAGTTTACATTATAGTTTAAACTTTTTTCCACACAATTTTTAAAGTTATAACAAGATATACAATGGTCTGCATCTGTCACTGCAACTTCATTCAGGACAAGTCCAATGTCCCAAAAATGTCCCTGTATTACACCCATTCCTCCCCTCTCCTTCCCCTCAGAACATCCGTTAGCCACTGCCTCCACATAAATGATAAAAGTTCTTCCATTGCTATAATAACAATAAGTCTATAGTAGAATAACAGAAAGCCTACACTAGTCCATCATTCATTCCCCAGTCCTGAGGATTCAGGGATGGTGATGCTCACCATCTAATTGAGAGGGGGCTTAGATCCCATGGGACAGATGGATGGGACTATCTTGCTTGCAGTTGCAGACTCTCTGTTCCTTGGGATGGGGGTTGTCCATCATCATCTCCTTGTTAGTTGTCCTGGGTGAGTCCAGTGAACTGGAGAGTAGGTGTTGCAACTCTGTTGGCATTCAGGGACCAACTGGCACATGGACAGCCCAAAGATTTAAGTCTCTTGGACATACACCTATCAACTCTAGGAATAAATTTAGGATAAATAGAAGGGGCAGAAGAGCCATGTGTAGGGAAACCACAATGAATCCAACTCTGTTACACTGGGGAGCATAAATTCCAAAGTAGGGCCCACTGGCAGGCCACCAAACTCTTGAGCTGTAGCCCTGCCTATAGTGTCTGGATGTTTCCAGAGCCCTCAGGAGCCCTGCTATCTGAAGCAATGTTTACTGTGGCAGTCAATGAGATCCTGCTGAGACGTGCATAAGAGTAAACTCTGGGATGACCTCTCAACTCCCTTTGAAGTCTCTTAGCCATATAAACTCATTTGTCTTTACTTTTCCCCCTTGTGGTCAAGATCTTTTTCCAGTTGCATTGCTAGTTGGTGCTTAGTAGTAATCCCTTGGTGCCAGGGAGACTCATCCCCAGGAGTCATGTCCCAGGCCATGGGGAAGATAAAACCATAATGTAAATCATTGACCATGGTTAGCAGCAATGCTTCAATATTTGTACATCAATTGTAAAAAATGTACATCCACATGTAAAATTTTATTAATAGGGGAGAGTGTAAAAGGGGGAGGGCTTTTGGTATACGGGAATCCCCTATATTCTATACATGACTTTTCTGTAACCTAAAGCTTCTTTGAAGATAAAATGAAAAAAAATAAGACACTGGGGGGAATAAATAGAAGAAAATGTCACTGTACATACAAGTCAACAGATCTTACAGTGATGAAAGACATAATGACAAATTTACTTTAATTTTATTTTTTATTATTTCTTTTATTATTTCAAATTCTTTTTAATATTTTGTATTTTATTTGTCAGTTTTAAAACTATTAATACTATGTCATTTTCTTGTAATTTTTATTTGATTTTTTGTTGACTTCATTTTTGAAGAAGTTTTGGATCACAGAAGGGTTACAACTGTGGCAAGGGAGGATCAGCACAGGGTGTCAGTGGTGGGGGATGCATGGGAGGAGGTTCACCTGGGGCAAACCTATAAGGCAAATGAACGTGTTCAGGTGTTCATGGGGCATTGTCACTGTGGGTGAAGATCCACACAATAACCAAAAGAATATCCAATTCCCATGCCAGGGAACTCAGCCACATTCTCTAATGGGACAGCAAGAATCCCCCAAATACAGGGACAGAGACTAGAGGAGGAGGATGGACAGGCCCTTGATATTGATAATTTTACTTATGAACCTATTCTTTTGAAACTGAAACTTAGCCTAGTATTAAAGTGTGCCTAAGAGTTACCTCCTGAGAGCCTTTTTGTGGCCTCAAGTGTGCCTCTAAACCAAGGATGGTTTTACTTTCTTATTATACTTTGTCAATCCTAAAATTTTTTCATTAAATTATCATCTATTTTAATCTCCACAATGACTGTTCCTCTCTTACATTTTACAATTTTCATCTTTAGCAGATTTTACCCAGTGGATAGTGTATTAGTCAGCCAAAGGGGTGCTAATGCAAAATATCAGAAATTGGTTGGCTTTTATAAAGGATATTTATTTGGGGTAGAAGCCCACAGTTACCTGGCCATAAGCATAAGTTTCTTTCCTCACCAAAGTCAACTGCCATGTGTTGGAGCAAGATGTCTGCCGATGTCTGCGAGGGTTCAGGCTTCCTGGGTTCCTCTCTTCCCGGGGCTTGCTTGTCTCTGGGCTTAGCTCCTCTGCTATCGCCACAAGGTCAGCTGTAGACTATGAGGCTCTCTAGCCTCTGTCCACAAGACCAGCTGTGAACTGTCAGGCAAATGGCTTGTCTCTTTACCTGGGGCCTTCTCTCCTTCCTCACAACCAAGCTCCTCTGTGTGCTTATTCCTCTGGACTCCAGCTCAAAAACTCCATCTCTGTCCTTTGCCATGTCTTTTATCTGTGAGTCCCCACCCACCAAGGGGCAGGGACTCAATGCCCTACTGATGTGACCCAATCAAAGCCCTAATCATAATTTAATCACACCCAGAGGAACAGACCAGTTTACAAGCATAATCCATATCTATTTTTGGAATTCATAACTATATCAAACTGTCACAGATAGTAACACTGGACTTCTAAATGTTTAGATTAAGCCACTCTGAATGTCATTTGCAAATACTGAAGGGCTGCTTTAACTAAGTAGTTCTTTCAGTCATAGATAATTACAGGTCTCTCTTAAACTATGCAAAAAATTTTTATAATGGTGTGTGTTTGTCAGCCCACATATATTTTTCAAAAGAATTTAAATTATTTATAGCTTTCTCAGACAATATTTGCAAAGACATAAAGACTATGAATATCACTCTTTCATTTTACTTTTTCAAAAGGCACAGGTCTTTTTACTAGGGTCTGGGATAGAGTGATAATGTGGAATGGAGCCAAGGCAGTGATTGTGTAAATTTTGTGGGATAGAGAAGGTCAAGAATCTGAAGCTGCAACTGGAATTAACAGCCTATTATCTCCTGCCTATATTACTTCACAATAAGAGTCTCAGAGAATCTGAAGGGGAGAAAGAAGTCTGGGACATGATATAGATGAGGGATTGTACAGAGGCATAAGTAGTGTACAGTTGTCAGTAAATATTTCAAAATCTGCAAATACAGTTTATTTGTTGACTGACAAATTGTCCCCACACCAGTATGGCACTGTTGAAATGTCACATCATTTTATCCTGCCATTTTAATAGATGAGATTTTACATGGTTTTAATGTCATGATTGACTTGATTATGTAATTGTTAAGTAAAATGTAGAAATTTTCTTTAAAGAAACCCCAAAAAGAAGTGGTCACTTATCTTGGTAATTAGGGGCTTATTTAGGAAGAACAAAATTGGGGAGGAGGTAGAGGAACTAATCAAGGAGTTTAAGAATGTTAGTCCAGATTCCATGTACTTCTAGAAGGTCTGTAGTTGGGTTCTAGATCACAGGACATGGTAGACAGAATGATGTCCTCCAGCCCCAAAATTATTCAAGCTCTAGTTCCTGGAATCTGTGAATATGGTATTTTACATAGCAAGAGGACTTTGCAGATGTCATTGAGGATATGGGCTTTACCATGGTGAGATTATCCTGCATTATGCAGGTGGGCCCAATCTAATCATAGGAGTACTGAAAAGTAGAAGAGAAGGCAGGTCTGTGGGCTACAGCGATGGGAACAAGAAGATTTAGTGGCCCATTGCAGCTTCTGAGACGCAGGGTCTTTGTGCAATGACCAGAAGAGGTCTCTGGGAGCTAAGAGCGGCCCTCAGCTGACAGCCAGCAGGGGAATGGAAACCTCACCTGCAACCACATGGAAGTGAATTCTGCCAACACCTGAATGAGGAGGAAAACTGATTCTCCCTCAGAGCCTGCAGGAAGGAACACAGACCTGCTGACAGTTTGGTTCTAAGATAATAAATCTGTGTTTTAAACCACTAAGTTTGTGGTAATTTGTTATAGTAGCAATAGAAAACTAATACGCAGAGTTTCCTAAAAGTGTACACAATAACCTGTATATTTGTGAATGGCCATTTTTCTGATGAAGGAGTCTGTGTCTTTTAAGAGTCAATGGCACACACACAAATAAAGAATTATTGAACTTTATTATCCTTTCCCATATTGTAGCAGTAAAAACCTCCCCATGCACTGAAAGTAGACATTTTTATTTTACACATTCAACCAGGAGAAACATATTTTGTGACAAACAACTGGACGTAAGAGCACTCAGCTTACTGATCTCTTCTCTATTTCCCACTGCACTTTGTACCCCTAAATCAGGCATTATTTGTCTTTCACTTATTATGTTTCCTGTGGACTGTGAGATATTATAGTAACTCAGAGTGAATTGTGGGTTCCTAAAGTGCAAGATTTATTTGTTTTATTATTCACAGTGCCATGCAAGAGTAAGTTCTGCAAATATATTCATGACTGAGTCACAGAGGTATGGGTCTGTCTCAAGACAGTGAGTTGGTCTGTGTACCATATTAAATTATGTCCAGAACTGTGATGCAGTCTGTGTGTAAATTTATTCTTTCTATGTCAAAGGCATTGTTTTCTCTTTAAACAGAGAGTTCCCATATTTCTGTGAAAAATATTTTAGTGCCATCCGATTAATTTGCAAGATGAGAGTCTAGATCAAGGGGTAATCATTGATAAGGAACTTTTACATTGTTCATTGATCAACTTGGCTCTCTATGGTAATGAATTTTATTTCACTATGAGTTCATTCAGACTCCAGTGGATCATATTTTAATGTTTATAAGGGTAAACAGACATTTAGTAATATTTATTAATATACCATCATGGATCAAACATTATTTGGAGAATCCACAAGATTAACAGATAGAAAGAAATCCTGGGATAAATGAATACGCTAAAAATTAAAAAGGAAGGGGTGAGAATTTGATAGTCTCATGTTTCTTTTCAAGTTGTTTCAGAGTGGCTTGAAATAGTAGAGTGATTGAATACTGGCAAACAACAGACCAAGAGAACACAATAATGACTTGAGACTGAACTGTGCACTTGGTGAGCTGCTGCACGTTCTGTCACATTTAAATATCTTCATAAGATATCTGGAGTTAATGAAGATTTAATAAAATGTAGAATTGCAATAAAAGCCCTGAAAAAGATGGAAAATTGCAGGGAAAAAATCCAGGGGAAGTTTGAAACATGGAAAAAATTAAGAAAATGAAATTCAACTTGAAATAATACAAGGGAGCCTGTCTGTAGAAAAATAATCAGAAACATATTTAATGGGATTGGAAAGCAGTCAATCCAAATTGGATAGAGGGAAAAGGATACTAGACAATACATTAGATAAGACTGAAATATGTGACAATTTGGAGGAATAAAACTAAAAATGATCTCTGTGTCCACATCATGTTACCAAACAAGAGAGTATACCTGAACTTGAATTCACTGTAGTTTTCTTTTTCCTTTTTTCTGTACCTAAGAACTCTGAGAAACTGGAAAGAGTTCAAAAAAGCACCGTAAACACAATTTAGAACCTGAAAGGATTGATTTATATAGTGAGTAGAAAGATATAAAATATTCAATCCTTGGCTAAAAGAGTTCTAGAGAGAACATAATTGTCAAAGGTCTTTAAAGGATTTATATACTGAGTCAGTAGAGAGTGATTCAGTTCAACGAAAAAGAATTTAGACAGAAGCACAGTGAGAGATGAATGTGAACTCTGATGCAGAAAACATTTTTGTAATTTTGTTAATACTGAAATCTAAAGTGTTTCACATGGTGCTGGATTCGGGCACTTGTTTTGTTTTTGCTGTTGTTGGCTTTTTTAAATCTATTTTGTGGCTTCTGCTAAGTGACCCAAGGAGAGAGTTTTTTTTGGTAGTTTTGTCCCCTGCAATTCCCTTTATAACAGATTACCATTGCACTTTTATTTATTTGTTTTTTTTTTTTTGGATGCTGGACACAAACATCTTCATTAAAGATAGTACCAAAAATTTGGCAAACATTTCAAATCAGATTTGTAAACATAACGCTTCTCTTTTCAACTGGCAGCACTTTGAAAAGATAATGCAATAAGACAACACAACTTGAATTAACATTAGTTCAAAATCCTCACATTTTTGACCACATAACTTATGTTCCCACATGATAAAATAAGTGATAGTTTAAATCAAAGTCAACAGCTGCACTAAAGCCTTACCTTCGCAGTGTATAAATACTGTTTTATAGCCATGGCTTAATAGTAAGTCCTGATATCTGGTAGGGCCATTCTTCATTCATTGCTCTTCACAAAGTCTTGGCAGCTTGTTTTGTCTATCTATTCTCTGTGCACTTATTGATTTTAATGGATCCAACATTTAAACACAGAGAGCACTGAAACGCACATCTCTCTTTCTGAGCACCATTTTCATTTATAAGTCAACACATCTAAAAATGGACACATTGTCTCACAGTTTTGTCACCATTATACTTACACATTTTATATTCTCAAGAATATGACATTCTACTTTCTTTTCCAATTATACCCAAGTGGTTATTTTTTGAAATATAACTAACAAGGCTTTTCTTCTTGATTTTCATGATACACTCTACGATCTTCATAACAACATTCCCGAATTATCCATATATTATTTCATTTGCTAGGTATTTGTTTAGCACTGTGTTAGTTATTTTGGGAGATACAGTTTCTTGGACATAATATGTTCCCAATTTTTGTTGAGTAAATGGGTGACTGATTGAAGGGGAATTCTAGTTAATGTGACAGAATTGTCTGAGATGCTCTGTCATTTAAATTATCATAAGAACAAAAATGAGGGGCAGTTAACCATAGTCCATCATCCACCATAGGATTCATTGTGCTATACAGTCCCATGATTTGTACAATCCATTCAAAGTGTACATTCTGTGGTTAACCAAACAAATATGAGAGCATTCTCTCATAAATTATAACAAGCATATAATACTATTATAGGGTGTCAGTAACTGGGTGGATTGGGGGGAAAATACACGAAATGTAAGATATTGGCTGTAGTTAGTAGTAATGTTTTGACAATGCTGTTTCATAGTTTGTAACAATTATTTCACAACAGTGCAAGGTGGTGGGGGGGTAATATATGGGAGCCCTGTATGATGACACACATGTTTGTTAAATGAAAGAGCAGAATATGAGTGTCAGGGGGAAAAGCCAATATATGCAAGAATTCGGGTATACTTTTTGTTTAATTATAGCACTGATAATATTAGGATCTGGTATTTTCTGAGCCAAAGAACATGTCTAAGAAGCAAATATGAGAGGGACTCCACTAACAACCTCCCCTGATAGCAAGAGAAAAGAATTAGAGGCCAATTGGAAGTTTCTTTATCTATGGGTTCCCCTTAGCCCGTTCTACTGTCAATAAAAAACAACATAACAAGCACACCAAAAGCATCAGAGTCCTTAAAAAACAGGCACTGCTAGTTCTAGAGCTGAGAGCTCTGTTGATGAGAACTTCCCATGAAGAGGCAGGCATAACACACCAGCAAATCAGGCCAACTTAGGAGGGGTTTGCAGGTGAGAACAGTAGCCCACAAATGAACCCTTGGACTCTGCCCACCAGTGTGTATGGAATCTACAGCAATATAAGCTTTGGAATGTCTCCAAGCTTTTTGTTTTCTGAGCTGTGATTCCATTTTACTAGTTCCTCCCATTTCTGCCCACAATAATCTCTCTCTCTCTCTCTCTCTCTCTCTCTCTCTCTCTCACACACACACACACACACACACACACACAAACACATTCACCACTTATTGCTACAAAGGGAAATTACATTTAATGGATGCCTTCTGAATTTTATAAACCCAGATAAAATTTAAATACCTTTATTGTCCCTCCACCCTTTGATCAGAGATGGAGGTGATTCTGCTAGCATCTAAGTATACTCTGCAGGCAAAGAAAGCTCCTCTTTCCTGAAGTCCATCACTGGATCTAGCTGTACTACTCTTCATTCATAGGTGGCCAAACAGAATATCCAACAACCATGTCCTCATAACTCTAAATTAGAAGCCTCTAAGAGCATATAAGAATTATTAGCTTTGTGGGTCTGACCAAGATAAGAAGGGAATGCAGAGAAAATAGAAAACCCTATTTCAAAATTTTACAATGCACCCCTGAGACATACTAAATAAACACAAGTGGTTAAAACATATAACAAATAGCTCACATTTGTCACGTAAAAAGATTACTTATAAATCAAAAAAGAAAAGCCTGAAAACCTCAATTAAAAAGTGGAGAAACTATCTGAATAGGCAGTCCTAGGGAAAGAAACAATTAACCAGTAAGCATTTGAACAAATTCTTAATATCAGTGATAATTGAATAAAAATGCCATTGTGCACTGCCATGGGAGAAGAATCCAGGACCACCTGCAGCAGGTCCTCAGGGAGAAAAGCATCGGCTGATCAAGCCTTGATTTGTACATTTTCACAGCCTTGGACTGTAAAATTTTAACTTAATAAATCCCCACAGTAAAACTCAAAAAAAAAAAAGTGAATTACGATGGCAATGAGGTGTTTTCCATCTAACTGGCAATATTTTTAAAAATGACAATATCAAGTATGTTAGTAAATATATACTGTCACACACAGTATGGGGTATTATAAATTGGCATAATTTTTGCAGGAATTTTAAGAGTATGCTTTATGTATAGTTAAAATTACAATTTTACCTAGAAATTTTATTTTTAGGCAGTTTCCTATACAAGCAATCACAAAAATGTGTAAATATGTAAGGAAAAGAAAGTGTGTAAAAATGAAATAATGAGAAACAACTTACATGTCCAACAATAGTAGGTCCATTAAGCAAATTAAGATACTCCAATATGAAGAAATGTTATTTTGTCATTAAAATAAGTGAGGTATGAAAAAACAATGTTGCATAAATAAAGCAAGTTGTAGAATATTATAAATAGATGATCACATTTTTGTAAAACAAAAGTTATTGTAGATACACTAAAATATTAATAGTAAGCCCTGAAAATCATCTCACTTGGGTCCAACAAGGAAAACAGACACGTTTCTCGGTATTGAAAATAGTAGTAATGTACAATCATGACTTATTACCTCGATGGTAAAATTACCAAGAATTTGTAAATGGGATTATAAGGCAACCCGCAGATTAGTAACAGCACGAAGCTAGTCACACCTCTACGTTGAAGGGGGAAAATGACAAGGCAATGTTATTGGAATCTGGGGCTGAGTCACCTGGCAGAAAGGAAAACACAGTATTCCCGTTCAAGAACTCTGCCAGAGAAGGCACCCAAGTCAGAGGGTAGCAGAGAAATATGCCGGCAGAAAATCAAATCTATGATGTAGAAAACTAATTGAGAAATACATTAGATGAACTGAACTGAAGAGAGAAGAAATAAATTATATGGTACATGCTAAAGAAAGATCCACTTTGCCAGTTAAGTGTCCTTAAAGAAAAGATTTGAGTGTGGAAATCTCAAGGACACTTTATATTGTCAAATTTTATGTCTTCTTTTAGACATAACTTAGAAAATTATTTTTCAAAAAATGATTTTACATATAGACAAAGAAGTTACCTATGCAGGAATCAAAATAAAGATAATTTTATAATTTTCCTCTTCCAAACCAGTAAATAACACAAAATAGTGAATTGAAAAGTAGAGACTTAGAAATCCTAAGCAGTTAAATTCCTATTCATAAGTGAAAGGAGCAGATATTTTCAGATATTTAAAATCTGGGGAAAAATGCTAACAGACTCTATTTTCTTGAAACGAAAACTGCTTGAAGATACGTTCAGAATTAAAATAGAGAATAAAAAACTAAGCTCAGTTGTTAGAAAATTGTGACAATGAGCTTTGGAACTAGTTATGCATACAGGGTAAGTCTGAGAAATAGTTCAGGTAATATTACAAATTTTTATGCAAAATACAGAGTGATAGAGAGAGGGAAGGGTCATATGGTCTAAAGTGCTAAATGCTAGATGGATTGAAAATGACAAGTGGGAAGATGGAGGTGTGGGTGTAGGCATGGAAATTAGAAGTGCAAATATTGATTGTATTTACTTGAATAAAGATGACTCAAAGTTGGTTTCATATTTTATTTTTATAATTATTTATTAAAATTAATTAATTTTACTTTAAGAAAACAAATGTAGAATTGAAAAAAAAATCAGATGGCTGGAAAACAGAATAGGAAGAAAACCACATGAGCAAAAATAAATAAATAAATAAATAAATAAATAAATAAATATATATATATATATATATAACCAAAATAAGACCTTATAGCAATACTTGGACCTACCTGATATGGAAACCCTTGTATAAATACAGGAGATTTCACAGGTTTGTTACATTTTTTAGACCTTTCCAATATGGAAAGGAGAGAAAAGAAAATTGTCTGCACTGAGATTACAACCCTTGAGATCCAATTAGTAATTATTGGCCATGGATGCACAGAACCACCCAGAAAAAGTGTAGCCTGCAAACCTCAGAATTCATCATGAGACTGAAACTTTTACTGTGGAGGTATTTGAAGACCGTAAAGTTTAGGTTTCAGGCTGTTTTCATGCTTTAGAAAGTTTATGGTCACTGAGAAAATAGATGACGTGATGAAAGAAAACTTGTTAGATGCAGATTGATCAAGCACATTGGTCAAAAAAATAAATTAAGAAAATATGTCCAGCTAGAGAGTAATTAAATATTGGAAAATTTTATGAACCATAAAGAGAGATAATTTTGATAATGGTATGAGACTCTGATTAATTTTGTTTACTCTCCTGAATTTTAGTAATTTGGCACACAGCTTTCATGCTCTATGGGGCAACATTGTATTTTTTTATGTGTACATATCCTTTATAGATTTTAGTGCCATTACAAGAATTTTTCAATATTGTATCTAATTCATCATGGTAAATCATACATTTTAATATTCTATATCTTTATATATGTATATTTCATAGTTATAATATTTTTAATTTGTTTTGAAGTCTTCAAAGAGGAAAAAATAAAACAAGTTACAGGCAAAGACACATTTTTATTGATGGAAGTCTTGAAAAATATCATTACAATTTTAAATACTGCTTTAATTAATATTAAATATATTACTTTTGCATTCTAGTTATTATACTCTTGATTCTTAGGATACTAATGCACAGTCTCATTTCTTATCTCTATAAGTCATTGTTTTTAAAGGGAAAATGAACACCACTGCATAACACTAAATTAAAAATATTAAAGCTAAAGTCATATAAAAGTCAGCCAAAATTTATTTTAAAATAATTGTTTAAGTTATAAAATCATACCGAGATTCATAACAATGCACCTCTATTTAAAGCAGTATTTGGAGTGACTTATTTTGCATAAAATTGCTTCCTGACAAGTCAGAATTGGAGGGAAAAATAAAGGAAAACATATGAAAATATGGAAAAATGTTTTAACATCATTGTCTAATGAATACAGTTGACTGCATCTGGGTCTTCTTCCCCACAGCTGGTCCAGGTCCAGGTAGCCCTGCAGGCTCATCATCACACTGGAACTCACAGCCCCACACAGGGAATAGCTCCCCGTGGACTTCTCCAGCTACTCTTCTGTGATCACCTTTCAGCAGCCGGATGGGCTTGGCTCTTCCTATTGACTGGCTGGTGAGTCCTCTGATCCTCCAACTCCCCCTTTCGGCTCTCAGTTACCCCCTACTCAGGTTCCCCCAAATCTGTATATGGTCTAATTCCTACAGTCAATTCTTTACCCTGTACTCATAGTGGTTTTTCTCGTCTAATTGAACACTGACAGATAAAATACTGTTTGAAGCTTTCTTATGGTATCTTTCTCAAGGTTTATTATAAATGGTAAACTGCACTTAGTAAAAAGAATTTAGACTTCTTTCCATCTCATGCCCTGGAATGATGCAAATAAAATTATAAGCAGAGTGAGATTGTATCCAAAAGTTATGCCTTTAGACACAGGTAAAAGAACACCTAACTTTAAATTGGATCAAATAATAGAGGGTACGCAACTGAAATGGCTCAGTCAACTCTCCAAATCCATTTCTCTGAGATATGCTTGGCTCTTGGCTCTCTGTGTGTTAACAACACCCACAGGCTGGTAGGAAGATGGCTAAAAAGTTTTAAGACACAGGGGAGTGGATGTGGCTCAGTGGTTGAGCTCTGGCTTCCCACATACTGGGGCCCGGATTCAATCCCCAGCCTCATTACATTAAAAAAAAATTTTTTTAATTTAAAAATTTAGAGTTTTAAAAAAACTCTAAAAAATTTGTATATAGAAAGATTACAAATGTTTTCCCAGAGGTTCTTTATTAAGAATGAGGAAACTTTATTCTCAGAAATCAATGTCACATTCAGCTAAACTGGACAACATGCCCATTGACTGAACAGATACTTCTTGATGGATTTTTCTTCCCAGGCATTTGAACCAATTCACAAGGCCAGGTGATGCTATTCACCATTGACTTAGGCTTAGGTTACTGAACTAATCATTGGTAAACCGATAGAATTATGCTTAGACCAATCCAGGTAATCCTTCAAAATGGGATTAATTTTAGCTTCCTCTGAAGAGTGTGTATGGCATAAGGATAGAGTGCAAACATAAAATACAATGAGCAAAGAGAAAATGGATATGCGGTAGTGAACGACAATTTTCTTCAAACAAGTATGGGACCAGATAATTGCTCTTGAATAAGCATTTCCTGAAAAAAAAAAACACTTAAGTCCTAACTTCAGACAACCAAGAGATATATGAAGATGATGTAACAGTAGTAAGCTGAGGTCATAATTTAGTTTTCTTTGAACACTTTAAATGATATAAATATTTGATTTAAAGGTCAACAAAACTCTTTACTCAGTACAAGTTGGAGCACTGAATTTTTAAATTCTAGCTATTTAATATTTTTAGCTGTTATATCTTAGAGGTGGATAGATGAAGATATTTAAAATAGAAGAAATTTGGAAAGATAGCATTTGAGAAAAAATTCTAAACTGAAACATATTCAAATTCTTTTAATGCACAAATTTTTCTCTCATCTTCAACTATTGACTGAGGAGATACCTATGAGAGAAAAATTATTTACAACAAGTTTATTCCATAAGCTAGAAAAAAAAATTCCCTGAACTGTAAACTATTCTCAACATCAGAAACAGCCAGTTGGCCATGATTTTATACCAAATCGAATTATTTGGATGATGTGGTAATAAAATACTTTATTCCAGGATTTTTCAAGAGATTTTGTAACCTTAAATAAGTTTTATAATGATATAAAGTTATACACCCAATTTACCACAGGAATTATCATGCTAATTATACAGAACAATTATGGCTAATTCTCCTTTGAATATTTTCCAGGAAGAGCTTGATCTTGCCTTCTTAGAATATAATCCCTGGATTTAGAGAATTAAAGGGTTCTGGAGTTAAGAAACAAAAATTGAACAGTAAATGTTTTGGTAACAGTCCTACTAAATATTTTGTAGCTGTTTCATAAAAAAGAAACTGGGGATTTCCTACCAGTAAGTGAAGAATAACTAAAATGTCAGGCCTGTTGTTGCAAGCGGTTAGAAATTATGTCTAAAGTTGTCTAAAGCTATGATTGCTTCTCAGAAATAGAAGACATGAATGTGGTAAGACATTCTAATTGATTTGAAAGTACACATGACTGGCAGAAATATTTGAAATTTTACTTGAAGATAAGGATAGTTACCCTTTTAATAAAATTCCTAGGCTATTGGTCATTTTCCACAAACACCTTTAAGCTATTTTAAAAGTTTATTCAACCATGCCTTTTTTTAGAAATGCTACAATTTAATATTCTCTACATGCATTTTAAGAGGAAAGAAATTGAATATGTGGAAAAACCAGGGTACTTCATGAACAAAATATTGAATATCTTGGATTCCAGTCTAGTCTGTGACTCACTGAGCTGTGCTGCCTTGCTGAATTAACTTATGGAAGTAATCAGAAAAAGTTGGTTTTTAATTAGTTCTCCACCACTCATTTGATGTGTATTTGGGGAAAGTGACTTAATCTCTCTAAACCTTAATTTTCCTAACTATAAAATGGTGACATTAAGGCAGATCTGTTTCTTTTGATTTAATAAAGGTCTAATTAGTTGATAAAGTAGCAATTATATTTTAATCTGTATAGCCACATATAATACTTTAAATCCATTCTGAAACAAGATATGGAATAAATTTAATAATGAAAATCTAAATATTGCTTATTGCTTCTAATTTCATTTCATCTACAATGGTGTTCTCCACCTTGGATGCACACTGGAATCACCTGAGGAAATTAAAAAATATAGTGATATCTGGGAGCCAACCCTGAAATTTCTTATTTAGTTGTCTGGGTTATGTTGTGAACAGCAGGATGTTTAAAGATTGATCTGAAAGGTAAAGATAGAGAAACTTTAGGCTGGTATAACCAATATTTTATAGCATCATCTTTTTTTCTCTCTTTCTCTTCTAAAGAAAATTGGTTTTTTTTTGGAAAAAAAATAATCTATGACTTTAGCTTATGAGGAGGTAACTAATGCTCAAGAAAGAAAGAATAAGTTATCAAAGATTTTATATAAATGGAATGGTGTAAAGAGCAAAAGGAGATTGAATAATCTAGACTAGATTTGAGCAGAAGCAATATGGTTGGCCCTCTTTTCTTCTCACTCTGTCCACACCCCTAGGTGATCTCATCCTCTCCAGTCGCTTGACTACAATCTGTATGCTGATGACTCAAAAACGCCACTTGCCCAGACCTCATTGCCTGCCTCCATACATATTGTCAACGACATACTGGATATACCCAATTATGTATCCCAAAGTCACTTCAGAACCATCATGATCAGAAGTAATTAATCCTTTTCTTCTTAAAATCTTTTCTTCCCTCTTTATTAACTACCACATTAAATAATACCTTAAAGAGATGGGATGGAGCCTCCCAAAAACTTAGCTCAAATGTAGACATTGGTAATATCACACTTGCCCAAAGAGAGTATGTAAAGATTTATTACTTTCGTAAGGAGGCTTTATGGGAAAAGCATAAAAAAGCTTCAAAAATGGCCTGAGAGAGCAGGGAAAAGAGACTGGTCTGGCTTTTATTTTGATTAAGGAGTGGGTCTAGAGTGAGGGTCCTTTCACACATGGTTTTACTACCCAAGCAGTGCTAAAGGAGCAACCACCTGTGCTTTCTTACCAGTTTGCCCACATGTGGGGTCAAAAGAGAAGGGGAGTGGTGGGCTTGAGAGCTGTAAGCAGTCATATGTCAGGAGTGAATTGTAATAAAGAGTCTGACTTCATGTTTGATGACACGTGTGAATTTATAATAGCTATACACACTTACTGACCACCCAAATGAGCACATTGAATATACTGTAATCTTGTCAGTGTGATATCTTTATTCTACTCATGTTTTAGGCTAAGAAGAAGGGCAAGATAGTATGTCTTTTGAATCAGTGGTCATTAGGGATCATTCATAGAGAGACAGACTGCTGGATATAATACTGTGAATTTGAACTAACCCGGAAGAATAGAAGAGTTGTATATATAGAGAGACTTCAGCCATATTGGATTAAGGCCCAGCTTCATTCATTTTGGGTACACCTTAACTGATAATATATTCAAAAGCCTTATTTACAAATGGGTTCACACACCATAGGATTAGGGTTGAAGCCTGAACGGGCCTTTTGTGGAGTCATGATTCAATCCCTAACAGTGACATTAAATCATTCATAAACTCTTTGAATATAAGGTGAAATCTTGAAACTGGATTTAAAGTTACATCATGTGAAAAAATAAACTTAATTTTTAAGGAGTATTGGTATTTAATCATGCTGTGTTCTCTACTTAATATCCTCATGATTTCCTTACAGTACAATTCCCAGAGGAAAAACTTTTCATTTCAAGAAGGAAACTTAGTACCTAAACTTATGGTTTATATTACCAGAGCTAGCCAGATTTGATGAGGACAATTAATCAAAATAGTTCTTACAATGGCAGAAATGGATGGGCTTATTTTTTTTTTTTCTTTTTGAAAAGAAGAGATGGGGGATAAAATTGCTTAGAATTTATTAATATAGCTTATTGCCAAATTTGTAAACTAATTAAGATAAATATATATTGTTAGGTCTCTGTTAAATTTATTGCCAGCATTTGAGCCTATCTTTATATTAGTTTTTCTAGAAATAAATTTCAAAAACAACTTGTCTGTTGCTGATATATAAATATAATAAAGACTGGGAGTAGTGAAACTGATTTTAAAAAGAAAACACACTACCTTTTAAAAACGGTTTGGTAGTTTGATTTTAGTTTCATGATCATTTATATAAGAAATTATATATCCAAAGCAGATATTCGTTTCATAAAATACTTTACCTCTTTAAACTGAGAACCACTTGCATAATCCAGTAAAAGATGAAAGATTTTGCCTCAATTATGTTTTTTTTTTTTTTTTTTTTATTGCTATATGGACCTATTTAGTTCTTCCACAATACAGATGCTTTAGTAGAACCTGGCAAATAATTATTTTTAAAAATCCAATTGAATGGATTATAGATTCAACAAACACCAGTCCTGGCTAACCTGAAACCCTTCTAATTACAAACACCTAATGATTCTAGATAAAATATTACATATTTAATGCATAGCTTTGCTACAGGAAGAAGAGAGAAATTTCCAGATACCATGAGTAAACAGAGAACAGAGCCAATTCTGGATTTATAACTTAGCAATAACAGACTTTTCATTAGGGCTTGCATGCCACAGGCTCTTTCAGGTACTCCAATTGTAAAAACTATTTTCATCCTTACAACAACCCTCTGAAGTAAATATTGTCATTATCTCAGTTTTCAAGTGTGAAACTGAGATGTAGACATGTTACATAACTTGCCCAAAGTCACTCAGGTAGTAAATGGCAGAAATGGAATTAAAATCTGGACAATCGGACACTAGAGTCAGTCAACTTATCCAGTTTCCTCATCTGCCAGGGTCTGCCCTTTAATATTAATTTGGCTGGATGAACGAGGACTTCAGTTATGAATAAAGCTAGAACTTTTAAAGGGCTGCAACCACAATGAAGAGGGACTTATGAAGTCTGCCCTCTAATTTCGGGAGCAAACTAGGACTCTTGCTTCTTCTAAGACTCTGGGAAAAAAAAATAGTACCCTTATGAAATTACGGCTGATGCTATGCACTATATTGATGTGGCACTAAAATCTGGAAGTCAAGAGATTAACATATAGTTGCTCTTCATGTGGTAATAGTCCTGCAGCGCCAGAGTGGAGGTACTGGAATAGCATGTGCTTTGAGGGAGTCACGGTGAATAAACACACGCTGAGTGAGAAAAGCTTGCAATTAACAAGTGAAGACGTGGTGCATCATAAGATAAATCAGCAGATCCCATTTATAAAAACGATTAGAACTCAATGGATTTGGGACAATAGAGTAATCCCAAAGCCTCTAAAATAGTGTTCAAAGAGATTTAAAAACAGTAAACCAAAATGAAAGCATAAGATAAGAATAACAGTCTTTGAAAAATATCTAAATAGAACTTCTGGAAGTTAAAAAAAAAAAAGTCACTGAAAGTAACTTCATTGTGTAGGTGGAAGAGTAAATTTGACACAACTGAAGAGAAAAAATTGTGAGCTGCAAGACAGAAATGAAGAAAGTAATCAGAATGCACTATGGAGCACTAACAAGATGGCAAAATATTTTTTAAAAAGGTTGAAACATGGAGATGAGAATGGGAAGGTTCTATATATGAATAACTGGAATCCCAAATGTAGAGAATAGATAAAATGGGTGAGAGACAAGATTAAGAATTTGCAGAAATGTTCAAAAAAAGAAATTATCAGATTCAAAAATAACAGTGAAGTACAAGCAGAATAGATAAACAGAAATCCAAACACTTTGAAATGACACCAAATGGGTTTTTAAAAATAGCTGGGGGGGGGGGGCAGATTACTTAAAAAGCACAATCAATTGGGTTAAAAACAGATTTCTCAAAAACAATGATAAAATCCAAATTAAAGTAGAATAATATCTTCAATGTTATCAGAGAAAATAAGAGACAATTGAAAAATTTGGGCCCAGCTTCGTCATGAGTCCAAAATAAGGATGAGACAACTAAATTTTCACATAAACAAAAAAGTACAAACATCATGAAAAGACTCAAAAAAAGAATATCTCAGGATATTTTTTCAGAGGGAAAAATGGATTCAGAAGGAAGGACTTAGGTGAAAAAGGGAATATTGAGCAACGAAATTGGTAATCATACTAGTCATGTTGAATGTATAAAATAAGAAGCCATAAAAGTTTTGCTATGTGGTGTTTTCATTATCATTAAATTAATACTTTTAATTAAGAATTCTTCTTTTATATATGAGTTATCTAGAAGCTTGTTCATAAAATTCCAAATGGAAAAGTACTAAGGTCATTTAATCAAAGAATGTAGTCTGTGTAATGGCTATTTGTAATTTGTTGGGACTTGATTTAGAGGTAAGTACTTGGTCAACATCTTTAAAGCATCCTATATATGTTTTAGAATAATATGCAGCCTCTCGTTTTGGATATGTTCAGGGAAACCTATCTACCTATCTATATCTATCTATCTATCTATCTATCTATCTATCTATCTATCTATTTCTTCACTGTGTTAAGTCAAGACTTAATTCTCTTGTTCAACTATTTTTAGTATTTACACTTATTACCTACTTTATTCACCAGTTATTAAGAAAAGCATGTAAAAATACCCTCTATAATTTGTATTTCTCCTTGTAATTATTTCAATTTATATTATGTATTTTGTGGATAGTAATTAAATACAAATATGTTTACAATTTTTATATATTGCTATTGAATTTAAACTTTTTTCACTATGGTGTCCCTCTCTACACCAAATTATTCTTTTCGCCTTACTGTCAATTTTAATTCATATTTTTAAAGATATACTAATTTTTATTTGGTCAACAATGTGCCTTTTGTTTCTTGAGCCTTTTACTTTTGATATTCCTGTAACCTTAATATATATATATATATTAAACTCATATATATATATGAGTTTAGAGTTAAATGCTTTTTAATCTGTCTGAGTCTCTCTTTTAAATGATGAGTTTAGTCCATCTACAAGAGTGCATACATGACTGGGATTTTTTTTATACTATCTTTTAAAAGAAACTTGACAATTTTATTAAAATTGAAGATGGTTAGAGCAGTCAGAATAGGCAAGGTATTCTAGTATAATAACCTGAAAGTCTCAGTGGCTTGAGAAAAATCATAAACATAAATGTGTAGTAGGACAAAGATGCACACCATTTTCAGATTACACTCAAAGAAGCATAAAAAAAAAAGGATGGTTAGTGGGATGTTTGCTATATTTGTAACATTTATTTCTTTGGAAAAACATATCTGAAGTATACATGGCCAAATGTTGACATATGTTAACAATCGGTTTAGTTATTACATGAGTGTCTGTTATTTATCTCTTTATTTTTTATGTTTCTATATGTTGGAAATATTTTACACCAAAATATTTAAAATTTAAACAAAAGGTCAAATTAAATGTTTATTAATAAAACGAGTAGTTTCTCAAATAACTTTGTTGGTTTCATTTGGTATGCCAAGTGTTTTCTTTTGCTATATGTCGAAAATTTTATTTTAACTTGTTTTGGCTTTGGTGCTTCATTCTGTCTTCTAATTACTAAGTGAAAAGACAGTATAAATAAAAAAAGGAAAGGAAGGGATTTACACGATAGGAATTTGGTTAGAAATTTCTTAAGTTAAAACTTGCCCACCCTCACATTTTATCCTTTTGGTTCTAAACATAACATACGTGGTTTCCCTGGAGTCAAGAATCCTAATTTACTGATGATTAGTGAAGGTGAGTGAAAGCATGAGAACAGCATATAGTAGATGTAACATTTCTGTGTGGCAGGATTTAAATGGTGGGCTTGAAATGGTCTATTTGGGATTTCATAGAAATTGTTGACACAGGCATTGCAATGGTACATGGTTATGTCAGGTAAGGATATGAACTTACTGCAGGAGATAGGATTTTATCAGGATAGCCATGGATTGAGTTCATTTATTAATACTTTGGATGCTCTTTATTGCTTTTTGGGACCAATATTGGGAGCATTTGGAATTTTTTCCATTTCTCTTGTAGTTTCTTTTATTCAATTTACTTTAGTAGATTTTATTTTAGTATGATATTACAATTAAACACATTGGAATGCTGAAATTATAAATTAGGTGAAATTTGCTCTGTATATTTTGCTATTACCGAGAAAACTCATTGTATTAAAATATCGAAATAAAATTTCTTTGCATGCTGGTTCTTTAAGCTTCTGCTTCAACATATGATTGGCTCCATCCAACCTCACAGGTCAGAAAATTACATTACTACCATGCGTGCATGTGGAGGGGAACCAGAATATTGAAAACTATTTGGCTTTGGAGAATATTTGTATTATACTACAACTACTTTTGAGTAATATATTTTATTACTTCCCTGAGCTTTCTTTTATATGTGTTACATTCTATTAAGATCAAATGAATTTTTAAAATTTTACTAAACTATCACTGAATTTTCAAAAGCTTACTTTTCTTATAATTAAAAAAATCTCACTGATAAATCACTGCATATGTCATTAAAGTCAGAATGAGCTTGTTTGCTTTTCTTTACCTGAAATAGTCATTTCCATTTTTAATAATCACAAGGAGAAAAATTAGTTCCAATCCCTATGAGAGTCGGATGCATTTTTTCCTGTTTTAACAACGGGGTACATGCACATATTGAGATAATTTATAAATGAAAATCAGAATGATCATTCAGAAAGTCCAAGACCTCAAAGGCTGACATTAAACATCACTGTTATTGTGAGATGGGATCAGCAGTTCAAATAATATTCATGCTACATGTAGTATTTAAGGAAAATGGTAGAAGTGCTGGGGAAAATATTTTCTGTTCTCTTACCAGGTACTGGAGTAAACCTTTGCCAAATTTTACAGAGAGATGTCAGGGAGACCAGCTTAGACACAATGTGAGTTTAACAGACTATTTTATTTTTTTTAATTATTTTTTTTATTTTTAAAGTAGTTTTAGATTACATAAATGTTACATAAAAACTATAAGGGATTCCCATATGCCCCCCTCCCTCCCCCTCCCACACTTTCCCACATCAACAGCATCACTCATTAGTGTGGTACATTTGCCATAATTGATGAACACACATTGAAGCACTGCTACTAACCATGGATTATAGTTTACATTATAGTTACACTCTTGTCTCGCACAATTTTGTAGGTTATGACAAAATATATAATGGCCTGTATCTGTCAGACTATTTAAAACCTGAGATTTAAATTCCATTTACTAAGGGCATTGTTTTCACTGGCTTCGTAATAGGATCCAAGTTGAAGCCTCAAAAGGACCTTAGAAAGGTGATCTTATAGGCCCTCTTTAACATTTTAAAAAGTACTTCTAAAATTTATTAATTTTTCTCACCATTGATTGTGCATTTTATAGGGTCATGAAACGTGACTAATATGTTTTGAATAGTCAAACCTGCTTCCGTCAGTTTATTTTTTATCCTTTAATACATTCAATTGAGTTATTTTTATCTTCAGGAATTCTCTGTGATTTTCAAAACCTCCTTTTCTAAATCACAAAGCAATAAGCCTACTTGATATTCTATTAAAACGGGCCTCTGAGTGAGAAATCAGTATGCATGGATGACTGATTATGCATCAGATATTTTACACATCCTGCATCTTGGGGATATCAAGTAGCTTGCTGGATTCTCTAAGAAGTAGACCTGAGTCCCTGTCTCCAAGCTTCCTCCTGAGGTGATGAGGAAGGAAGCAGGAGTGGAAGCAGTGGGAATAGAAAGGTGGGGCAGCACTCAAATGAAACTTGGAAAAAACAATTTCTCACTCTTATGAATGCCCAGAATGCTTTACCTGCAATTATTTAAACCCTCTTCTCTCTCCAAACACTGATTTTAAGCAAAATAAATATTTATAAAGATGAAAGGAGATTAAGTGGTTATGTAGGTCTGAGGAAGGAATGCTAAAGGGTGTGGAGTCTTTCTTTTTGGACTAATGAAATCATTCTAAAATTTTTGAGATGATGAATGTACAACATTGTGATTATACTAAAAGCCATTGATGATACACTTTGGATAGAATAGCCAGAAATAGCGGGGGCCGGGGAGGGGGAGCATACAGGGATGGAGAGGTGAGGGATTTTCTTGTTTGTCTGTTTTATGTTTATTATTATTATTACTGAAATAATGAAAATGCTCTAATAACGACTGAAGTGATGAATGAACAGCTATGTAATTATAGCAAATACCTTTGATTGTACACTCCGGATGAATTGTATGTTTATTGATATGTATTAATAAAATTGATTTGTTATTAAAATATATATATATATATCCACGATTTTTAATACTTAGCCTCCAGGTAATTTTTAAAGGATATTACATGCATTCATACATTTAATTTGTACAAAAAAGTTTTAAGGTTACTCCAATTATAAAACTCAATTTGCTAATGAAGAAGGAAAAAGAATAAGTACTGCCACTAGCACACAGCTAGTAAGTAGCAGCTCCAGCATCTACTGCTGGTAACTTGACTTGAAAGCCAGCACACTTAGCCCCATTCTGCCTCACTGCCGGTGCAGTTCTACCGCTAATTCTTAAAGAAACCAGTCACTAAACAAACGCTTTTGAATCTTTCAGTTTTACTTTATTAGATGGTAAGAAAATCTTCCAAAAAATGTTATCTGATATATTTCTGTCCTTAGATTTTTCTAATTTTTTCAACCTTGATAGCAATAAGGTTGTTCAGGGAAAATACGACTTTTTAAAAAGATTCTAAAATATGAGCTAGCGAACAGATCAACAATCATGTCCATTTTTATAAGTAACATACCGCACTTTCCACTTACCCATTTTTTTCCCTACTCCCTTTCATCTCATACAATCTGACTTTATTCCGTTTGATTTTCAAATCTCCAGGAATATTTCAAGTATTTTCTTGATCTCCCATGATGTTGTATATTTGTCCTGCGAATTCTCTGATGGATTATTGAAGTACAGGGAGGTCTGCTGACCAGCCTGAGATCACATTCTAAGCTGGCGAATGAATTATTTAGGATTACAGCCTGAGGAACTCTTAACTCTGCATTTCCTCTTCCCCCAATCATTAGGATTCATTAGCCTCAAAGAAATGGAAACAATCAGGAAAACTAGTAATTACTCCATTGCTCCTTTGACTGAGGAACTGAGTCATAGGAAAGTCTTCAAAGATCACATTTTCATAACCAAAGGAACGAAGGTAGAACTAACAGCACCTAACAGCACGGTGCTCTGAAAAGGAACAATTGAACTAAAGGTTCAAACTGGAAAACCAGAAATTGCTAATGGAACATGAATGGCCTGCCTTAGTACATCATTTTTTTTAGGAGTTACCAGGAATTGAACCCAGGACCTCTTACATGGGAAGCACGTGCTCAACCACTGAGCTACATCCACTCCCATTAGTACATCTTTGATTCTTTTCATCCTTCTCTTCTTTATGATCCTTTCCTCAAACGGGGTGTCCGCTTAGCAACAAGAAAATATTAATTTTTCCAAAATGTATGCTGTGGTGTGTTTCCTTTAATTTAAGGCACTCTAAATTAATTTGATGCAGTTTGAATATTTATGTTAATAAGGATGTACGAAGCTTTTCTTTAAATAAGCAATAACGACATTCAAAATATTTAACAACACCCACAAAAGTGCCTCACACCAATCCTCTGGCAAAGAGTAAATAAAATGACTAAACCAACCACTCACACAATGGAACACATTGATTGGAAAGACTTGCATGCAAAAGATAATTAGAGAAAAAGTATAATTTCTGATTATCTGGATGATTACTACCATTCAGTATTTCATATTTTACAGGAGTATTTCCATCATTTACACATCCTTAATTAATAGGTGGTATAGTTTGACAACTACCTTATATTCATTCAATTACAACCCATTAATATCATTCCCAGGACCCTGATATTTCTCAGTTTAGCCTGCAACAGTCATTTTGCAATGATAATTGTATACTTTTACTAAAACATGAGATTTAGACAAAGCCAAAGATTCATTAACTATTCATATAAGAGTACAAACAAAATTTTTGAAGGCTTTACTTTTGTAAAAAGTAAGGAGGACACTATTTACAATAAATGTGAGATATTCTCTTATGAGCCTGCTTCATATCCCACATCACAGCAATCTCTTTTTCAGACTGTCATAAAGGATGTAAATCAGTTCTGTTAGTATCTTTGTCATTGTCTCTTCTTAAAATGAGTTTGAAGGATAGGAAGGGCAGATAAGAATTTTACCAAATATATTTGTTTAGAGGAAAATATAAAGTGAAACTAAAAATTTTACACCTTAAAAGTTTCCTGGGGAACAGATGTAGCTCAAGTGGTTGAGCACCTGTTTCCCATGTATGAGGTCCTGGGTTCAATCCCAGCATCTCCTAAAAAAAATGATTCCTGTTTAGCATTTTAATTCTTCTTAACTAGTTTCATTTTTTTTTTTTTTTGCTTTTCTTTCTTTTCTTCCTTTCTTTCTTCATTGTTTTCTTTCTCTCTCCTTCCTTCTTTCCTTCCCTTCCTCCCTCTCTTTTTTTCTTTGTTGGTTTACTTTAACTTGAACATGTTGAAATCATAACTGAATTGGGAGAACCTCAAATTTCAAAAAGTTAACAGTTGTCTTAGAGAATAATAATAGATTAGGTTTGGTAGTATTTCAGAAAAGTTTGTTCAAGCTAATTTTTTAAAAGGTTTGAAATACAGCATTACTAGTACATCACTAGATGTTGAAAATTGTAGAGATCTTTATATCTATTATTTTTAATGCTTCTTAATGCTTTCTTCCATATCTAAATATCTCCCTTTTTTTCTTCTCCCACAAACAAAAAAGCAGGAAATAAAAATAAGACTTTCTTAATATCGTGTGTAATTATTTTCATAACAAAGCTTTTAACTATGGTGATGAAGTAGTTGTGATGGTTAATTTCATGTGTCAACTTGGCTCGGTTATGGTATCCAGTTGTTTTGTCAAACAGGCACTAGCCAGATTATTACTGTGAGGGTATTCCATGGATTCACAACATATCACATAGAATCTTTGGATTAGCTGAGACTTGAAACCAGTAATTGCCAAGCAAGAAACCATATCAAAACTGGTCTATTGGATACTGATCGTCTGGTAAAGTCATTCCCTGCTAAATGGGGAGCCAGAGTAAGTTTTACTATGTGTAAAAGTTAGTCACAGAACTGACAAGTAGTGGAAATGCAGTAGACTTATGGGAGGTCCCAGTGAGAGAGACACATGCAGTATAGCCAGTGAGGTGATTTATTTAGTTCCTGACACTGTGTTTGTATTTGAGGAAACGTATTCTTTAAAAGTGCTTCATTTGATGATACATCAGTTGTGATATATCACATCTTTCATTTGTCTCTGAAGAAATCAAAATGATATTTTCTTTCCTTTTGGGACATATGATGAAAAAGATTGATTTATTAAAGACTCTAGCAGGAACTACAGCTTATAGTTTTTAGTCTAAATACACACAGTCATTATTACATAACTTTAAAAAATGAAACATAATCTATAAAGCAGATACTCAAATGTCATATGACTTATTACAGACCAGGTTCCTAGTTTCAAAAGGGTATATAAATCACCTTGCTCTTTTGATACAACTCATAAATTGTCTTGTCTAGAATCTTAATTCAATGTAGAATGACTCTACTGTATTTCTAGTCTGTCCTCATGAACTTAACATATTGATAAAGCATCAGAAAAATATCTCCTCAGAGGGAAAATCCATCAATATATTTTGGCCAGAAATTCAATTATTTCTTAGGATGACATATAACCAACTCAACTGATCATTCTTTTGGGGCACTAAGCTATAAATTGGCAACTTAAGACAAAGTCCGTTCTCTGTGAGTTTTCTATTTATAATACACATACATTTTTCTTATTATATATTATTTTAGGAGCAAATCAACAGAGAGAAATATAAAGTAATAATTTTCAGGGTTTTTCAGAACATTCTTTAATGTGTCAAAATTTTCTTTAATAGATTATGCAGCTTTTTTCTATTCTAAGGCAAAAGTGATTAATGCTCAAATTAACTAATGTCTCAAACTTACAGGGACAAATTATAAATGTGGTACTCTCTAATTTATAATATTTAATTATGACTTTGAGCCAAAGGACAAATATCTAAGTTAGAGATTTAAAAGCCAAGGGTCAGTACACTAGTAATTTTTCATTTTCATAAATAACAAAGAAGTCTACAAATATTAGAAGAAAAGAGATATTAATTTTAAAACATTATTCTATTCATATTTTGATCAAGCAACATTAAAACAAGAAAATAATGAAAAAACAAGATAGGGATGAGTAAATTAATATAAGCTCAACTAAGGAAAACTTAGATTGTATATTAAAACTTTAATAATGTGAATAGTCAATGATGATTGATAGAATGTTTGTAATTAGCAAAATCTATGATCCTAAAAACAAAACAAATAAATAGGGTAATGCATTTGTCTTTCAAAGCTCCTCTATCATCTTCAGTTTCTTCTCATAATATAAGGAATCACCAAATATAATCTTTGAATTGCTCAAAACTATGAATATACTCATATGGATAAACAATTTTTATAGCTATTTTAAAAAAAAAAAAGACTAAGCAAAGAACAGTCATTCATAAAGTTCCCAGGTGAAGTCATAAATTTCCCAGGTAAACTTTGCACCCTGGCCAAGTTTAACACTTTTGTTTGGCTAATAAAATAGTGTCCTTTATAACTAATACAAGCAGAGCTTATTACAATTTAATTTTGTGATGTTATAGCAAATTGCTAATGGGTGGAACAGAGTAGCTATTTTGTAAAATTTCCTTAGTTTGCTAATATGTCTCTGTACTTTTAAGAATGCAAATTTATAATTTGTATAAAGGGAAACTTCCCAGTATGTGAAAAACAAAACATCATAGAATAATATGTTTAGGAAATAAGTATAATCGTCCATATTCTTTCACAAATATTGATTGAGCTCCTCTTTTGTGCTAGACACTCTGAGTGCAGCAGTAAAGAAGGCAGAAGTGGTTTCTGATGACAAAGAACAGTTTGCTATAGGTGAAAGTTATAAAATTCATGGCTTGTTTACCTCAATAACAGATTTCTGGCAGTTAGCACTGTTTTGTTTCACACTGTTAAACCTAATTGTTATTCTTTTGCTGCTTACAGGTGACACCAACTACAATAGATACGTTGTGTTCTCACAAAAACTAAAACAAACAAGAAAATTAAGTGTTGAAAACAATTTTCATTGACACTTTTCCTGTACTTAGTATTACTGATGTAATACACACACAAACTTTTGGACTAACTGTTTCATTTCCCAAATTATCTTCCTCAGGGGATGTGTATGTTACAAGTCCATTTATCCCACTTCTCTCCCTGTCTGCCATTTACATACATCATTTAAGCAAATGTAGATTAAAAATTGACAAATGGGAAGGCATCAATCTGTTCACACTTGTAGGCTATTTCTGCATGAAAAAAAATTGGCAAATATTTGACTAATTTGATTGAAGAACATAGGGAATTTGAATAATTTCACATATCATTTTATCCTAACCTGAATGTTCCAGAATAATTGCTTGCATTTGATTAAATTAATATTACAATTTCATCATATTTTCTTCTGTGTTAACATAAAACTTATTTGAAATTATTCACAATATTTAGTTAAATGCTGTAAAACCTCTTTGTATGACATGATGAATAAACCTAAGATATTACAGACTTCTTACACTTCTTCTATTAGCTTTTGCTTTTATATTAAAACATTTACTAACCCATTCAATTAAAATATATCTATGAAAAATGCATTTCATGTAGTGTTGGATATGAGGATATTCAAGATACAGCATCTAAAGACATTGTTAGCATAAGATCTACCTCCACAGGAAGGATAGCAGTGTTTCCAGATAAACTTGCATGTGTTGAGTAGGCTTAATATATGAGCTCCTCAAATATATAAAGCCTTTGGGGAAACAAGAGCATACATGAAATACACAGGTGATGACCATATATTTTAGCTCTAACTGACAGTGGGTATGATCAAATAATTCTAACTAGATACAGTTTTCATACCTTCTGTCACTTTGCCATATATTTAATTTAATTATTATACCAAATGAAATAATTGTAAAGCCTTTCTTCATTTTTCAAAGAAAGAGGCTAGAGTTAGATCTAGGAGTAGTAAATCAGAGAGCTGACATCAAGGGAAAATGAGCATTGTTTACCACTTGAGCACGATCATTACACCAAAATTTTACACAGAATGATCATCTTTGGCACATGCAGGTATCTATGAGACTACAAAACAGTATTGCAAATCTGGTGAACTGTATCTTTCCACTTTCTAAACCATGTAGTTGCTTCAAGAAAATCAAACACCCAATCTGGTCTTTCATTTCCTTTTTAGACATTAAGAACAACAAATAAGTTTATGTTTCACTTCATTTCAATTCCATGATGTGACTTTGAAACTCACAGTGGCAATGTCTTTGCACCACTGTCTGGCTGTTTTCATAGATGTGATCCCGGAAACAGGGGCCACTGGTAGGCAAGTTACTGCCTAGATTTGGGTGTGCTTTGTGTAACCATTACAATCTTTTAGAAACTGGGAAATTTCATGGCACATTCCTAATTCCCGACTTCTCTAGAAAATCAGCTCTGTCAACCTAGATCCATAGTCTTACATGGCAACAAGCGGCTCTGTGTGATTCATATCTGCCTCAGCCTCACCATCCCTACTGCAAATCCAGCCCACTTCACTTATCCAAGTTATCAGGAGGGCTTTGTGCCAGAGACCTTCGCAATGAAGTCTCTACGTTTTCTGGCTTGGCCCATTTACCCATGGCCAGTAGCTAGCACTGTCAGAAGTAAATATTTCACTACACATTTAATTGATATTTCCCACTGACCTCCCCATCAATTTTACGTTAACCAAATTCATGAAACATGAGACATTGAAAGGAATGTTAGATTAAAAGGTATGAGATCGAAATCTCCTATTACCAGTGAGAAAACTGAAACACAGCTAGAGGCTGAGTGAGGATTTGCACCCTGGCCGTTTATCCCCAGAGCCTGAAACCTTAACACAGATATCCTCTATATGCCTAAGGCTTAGTCCCCTGCAAAATGCGACCCATGTGGAGAATTCCTTGAATAAAATTGTAATGTAGATTTCTCTGGAATCTTAAATTGTAAATAATAAACCCCTTCTAAATCCCTTCAATGCCAAGATCTTAAACTGAATTCTAATTATCAGTTATAATCCTGTAATAATCCATTTCAGTAGACACTGAATATTTATTTTCAGTTTTTTAAAAAATGTGTATAGGGCTAAAGTGGCAATTACCTGGAGATGACAAGCCTACCTAAAATAAGTATATGACATATATGAAAATAAAATGCCATATTTTCCTATGTCTTTAATCCTTATTCTACTCCTCTTCACATCAGGTATTTCTTACAGTGTTTGGGATGATCCATTGGGAAGAGTATCAAAAGATAATTTCCTGGAGCAGATGTGGCTCAAACCGTTGAGCACCTGCCTCCTACATGGGAGATCACGGGTTCCATTCTCAGGCCTCCTAAAGAAAAACAAGCAAACAATGAGCAGACAATGAGCAAAAACAAAAACAAAAACAAAAAAACAAACAAATGAACAGACAATGCACAAAAACAAAACGAGCCAACAATGAGCAAACAGTGAGCAAACAGATGAGAGAGACAACTCAGGGGAGCCAGTGTGGCAGGTCCTGGGTTCAACTCCCAGTCCCGGTACCTAAAAAAAAAAAAATTGGCAAAAACAAAGAACTAAAGTGAGTTTGATTCTTATAAGGAGAGTTTCCTTTATTATACAGCATGATTGTTAAATGGATTAAAACTTTCATCTGTTTTTATTTAAATTTATCACTAGGTTTCTCAATTGAGCATGAGAGTTTTAGTTCAGTTTTTAATTTCATTTCTGATACATTATATACAATTCAGATGTGATGCTAACAGATGGAAATCATTTCAATAATGTGCAGCTGTGATTCTTAAAGAAAAATTCAAATTCCAAAATGAATTATTGCAAACGTAAATTTATTGTAAAAATCCAAACCACACACAATTATACATAACGCCTCTTCCAAAACTAATTCAAGCATAAACACAAACACAAATGCACAAGTTCCATTTCTCAAAGATAATCACTATTAACAATTTGTATAATTCCTTTTATATTTCCCTCTATGGATATATAATCATATATAGTAAATATGCATTTATTGCTTTAAATATAAGTGAGGTCATGCTATGCAGTCAATCAAACAAGTTTTTTGCTCAATGATATGCCATGGCCTACTTTCCATATAAGAATATGTAGATCTATTTCATTTGTAATGATTACATAGGATTTAATTGCATGCATAAACCTTAATTAATAGAAATTCTCTGACAGAATGTGGGTTATTTTTCATTTTTTCCTATTATAAAATGTTAAGTGGATATTTTGCATAGACATCTTTTCATGTTTGTATGTGATAAAATGAGGATGGAATTTTAGAAGTAGAATTACTGGATCAGACTTTCTTTGGCAAATAAATAAAATTGCTTAAAAACGAATAGATATTACCAAAATGATCTGAAAATGTTGTATTACTTTATAATCTTGCTCTCTTGGTATTGGTAACAGAAGATGTTTATTTCTGCACACTGTTGTGGATACTGAGTATTACTAGTCATATAAAACCTTTGAGCTTTTATTTAAACAATTACTTTTTTCCACTTGCATTTTTTACCAGATAGATTTTAGTATATTTTTCTTTCTCACCATAAGATATGTTATTAAAACAGCCAAATCTGAGCATCAATACTAAATATAAAATTTTAAGAAATAGATAAATGCTAGTTAATAGAGAAAACTACCACTGTCTAATTCCATCATTCTGACTTAATCATTGATTATTTTAACTCATTTGGTAAGTCATTCCACACCACCTTAGATGTGATAGTTTAGGTGTCTTTTGACACTTAGCTTTACAATAACTTTCTTAACGTATGTAAAGCTTCAGGTGATGTCAAAGGCATGGAGAGGTTTTCCTGTGTCCTCTTACTTGATCATATAAATGCTTTAGGGGTCATAAAAAGAAGAGACCAGGACTTTCAAACCTTTTGTATCCCCATTGGCCCAGCACAGCTTAGCACATACAACAGGCAAATATTCAATATGTATAAAGGGGGCACCATAATATTCACCCATTAACTGGTTCTGAATGCCTTGTTGGAAAGAACAGTAAGAGTATCAGATGATGATTGCCCTGGGACTTTGTTCAATTTATTCACAGTGTATACCAATGCTTGAAGTGGATACAGGGTGATTTTGTATCATGTAAAGAAATTGCATGAATTCATGTAGGAGATGGAATTTTCATTTACGTATGTATTTGGTAGAATGTAAATTATAGGAGAATATGTTATGAATCTTAACTCCTGGCTATAAGGACAGAAGGATATCAAAGAAGTTATATAAAGCTGCTAATTGATCTTAAAAGTCATTAGTGGATTTACACATCAGAATAACCAATTTATTTTGTAAAGAACCCGTTAATTTTGTGAAAAAGTTAAGCCAATTTAGTAAATTGCCACAAGTAATTCATTCTGCTAAAGTACTTGAAAACAATTTCTAATGTCTCTCCTACTATTGTCAATGACTGATAACTAATAGTCTTTGAAACAAAGATTCAAAGCATTGCTGTTTTACGTTTTGAGAGATATTGCAGATTGCCTCTGACTGAATTTTAAAACTAAATCTTGATAAGCATATAACCCAACAAGTCCACTCCTCACCTAAGATATTCGAAAACATATGGTCACACAGAAACCTGTTGAGTGTTCAACGCGGCATCATTCATGATAGTCAAAAAGTGGAAACAATGCAAGAGCCCGTCAATGCATGAATGGATATACAGAATGTGATATGTCTATATATGGAATATTATTTAGCCATTAAAAGGAATAAAAAACTGTTACATACTACAGAATGGGTGAACTCAAAAACATTATGCTACACAAATGCAAGCTATAAATTTAATTTTAAGTTTTCTAATAGCCTCATTGGAAATGAAAAATTAAGGGGAAAATTAATTTTATAACATGAATGATATATATTAAAAAATATATGTATCCAAAATATTATCATTTCCAAATGAAATTCATTTTTAAAAGTAGAAATGGAGTATTATATATCCCACATAAAAAGTAGAATGAAGCTTTAAAAAGCATATGCATAGAAATAGCTATATAAAAATATGCTAACATTTATCTAAGTAAAGGGAAAATGTAAATGTATGCATGTATGAATTTTTCATTAAACAAACAATGAAAAGATAAATAACTTTTTAAAATATTTAGTTTAAGGGAGAGGCAAATAATACAGTGGATAAGACAAGGTTTGAAGCTAAACATATTTGACTATATTTTGTTTTATGGATTTGATTTAAAACCACATAAAAATTTCACATAATTATAAAAAAATTTAAAAATCAATCCCTAAAAAATAAGATAAAATGAAACAAAGAAAATGAAATATGTATTAAGTTGATGGAAGAATGATGACAAATGACTTTGAAACACGGTAATTTGACTAGACATTGCCAAAGGATTGTATCTTAAATATAAAAAGGTCTGCAAAAATATGTAACTGCTTTTAGTAAACAGTTATGGTAAGTGGATGTAGTATTGTCATCTTGAAACTTTTATATATATATTATGGGATAAAGTAAATAAGTAATGATGTGATCTGCTAAGGCTATCATTTCAAGTATCATTGAGAGCCAGAATTCTCCATTTGGGAGAGAGGCAAAATAGAAAAGTTTAAGTAAAAATTCTGTGGTCTTGATTTTGAATTGATAGTGTCAATATAAACTACTAATATAGTTTATCTTAAAATTATTTTTCCTACCTCCCTCCACTGAAAATGTGTAGAATCAATGACCAACCCAATCAAAACGAGCCCTCTTAAAACCCAGACTTAATATCAAGTTCTAAAGATCTGTTTCTTAAAAGGAACTAAGGCTCCTTGAAAAATGGCTGATTCCAGGTCTCAGTCAGGAGGTGTTCAAGAAAAGCCTAAAATGTCTTTCATGTCAGTTGTCAAGAAAACTATCAAAGACTAAAAGGGGTCAATACAAAGGAGCCATCTTGAAGAGGCTCCTGTTGTTGTTTAGGGGAAATTTGAGCATCAATAGATTGACAAATGAAGTGCATTGAAAAGCATGTTTATAAGCAAAAGTCTATAGTGCAACTAAAGCAAAACTAAACTAAACTAAATTCTTTATTCACCCTGAATGATAAAGAACTGATTCATTCTTTTGAATCGCTTGTAAATAAAGGGAAGCAATCGATTATTTATCCAGCCTTTCCTTTATGTACCACTGAGTAACCAAATAGTAGCTAAGAGGAAGTTTCCTTTTTTTGGAAGTATTTCAATTAATAAATAAAGAAGGAATACTGGAATTAAAATAACCCCATTGTACAACACTAATATACTGAAATATCTTAGCATTGCACATAAATGGCTGCTAATAGAGAATAAGACACAGCAAGATATCATGGGCCTCTTGATGGAAAAACGCATCACCACATATGAACCCTACAGGGTCATCACATTTAAATGTGATCACAACTCTAGATTAGTGGACAGAGAAACATGTTAAATAAATAACAGCGATACAATCAATAATGTCCAGACTGTGGGAAACTCTGTAGGACAAACTCCTGGTTTCTTCAATAATTACTAATAAGTAATTATTCCTAATTTTCAGGTAGATTAACTGCATAATAGTTGTGTGAAAGAAGAATTCTTATCTTTAAGGGCTGCATATGGAAATATTTATTGATGGAATGATGGAATGATGTAGTCTGGGATTTACTTCATAATATAGATAAGGGGAAGTGGTTCATGGAATAGGAAGACAAGATTTGCCATGAATAGATCATTGCTGAAGCTGGATGAAGGGCACATGTGGGTTCATTATTCTGTCTACTTTTGTAAATGTCCGGCATTTTCCATAATGAAACATAAAAATAAATAAAATAATTTTCATTTTAAAATAATTTAAAATAATTTTTCATTTTCATTTGATAAGGTAAGCAAGTTTATTTATTACAAAATAAGAGTTAGGTAAATTACGTCTTAATCTCATCCTTAGGAAATTTTTATTTTAGACATTTTAGCATGAATTATTATGAATAGAAGTATTAAATTTACTTAATTTCAACTCACTTTTCTTTTGAATTAGTCATTATAGGTATCATTCTTAGTATTACTCTAATTCACATGAAATAACCACAATGAGCTTAAACATTCAAATTTATAGATGAAACTTTAAATGTTTTTCACATTTTGGGGGGATTTCTTATTCCAGGATGATGCTTATAAGTCATTTAAGCAATCGCTGACAATTTTTAGGCTTCAACTATTGTAAGAACACCTTAGCATGAATGGAGATTTTGTGGCAACTCCATAGACACTTTGGTACTACTCTCCTTTTCTCCTTACTTATAAAAAAAATTATACACTGACAAAATTGAAAAGAAGGGAGAGGTAACTATAAAATGATGTCTCAAAAGTCCTACAATGATTTGCAATTTCCACAACCGTTAATGGTACTCACTCTAGTCTCCAACGTAGATGAGGTGGTTCAATGTAATGCATAATTTCCCACACACCAATGCTCAGCTTCTCACTCCCAATTAAAACACATTCTGGAATGCATTTGAAGAAGTCTGTCATCACTATGGGAAAGATCTGAAATCAGTTCACAAGTGCTATCCATTATTAGTAACTCATTATTTGCACCATGCCTCACAAATGATAGCATTAGATTGTTGTGCCAATAATATGATTAAAAACTCATGCCTCAAAAGATGATTTGGTCTAGTGATGTTTGGGAAAATAAAGTGAAGTTCCTAAAGCCAAGATTTTTCTGAAGTTTTAAGTTCTGTTTGCCCGATCAAGGATACTATTTCCCAAAAATAATGCAAGAAATAACAAAGAAGATAGTCCAATGACAATATTAAGGAAGAGGTGAGAATTTATGAATTTTTCCACTACAAAGTATTTCAAAGGGACCCATGTGAATTCTCTGAGAAAAAAAATAAAGTTATTGCCCTTTGAGAGTGGTGCTGTACAAAGTAGGAAATATAAAGGAAATGCATTGTATTAGTTCAAAGAGATAAGAATAAAAGGAAACAAAAACAAAGACAAACACAGTAATGAAATTAGGCTGCTCATTCAAAGAACAAAGTTCAACATATGTTTTCATCTTTGTTCTGAAAAAAATAGGTGCATTGTTTTCCTGGCTGCTAAAACAAATACCATCAATGGGTTGGCTTAAACTACAGGAATTTATTGGCTCATGGTTTTAAGACTAAGAGAAATTCAAAATCTAGACATCAGCAAGGCAATGCTTTCTCCCTGAAAATTGTAATATTCTGAGGCTGGCTTCTGGAAATCATTGGATCCTTGGCTTTTTCATCACATAGCAATGCACATTGCCGTGACTTCTTTCTCTTCTGGTTCTTTTGACTTCCAACTTTTAAGTTGATTCCTGTGGGTTATCTCTCTCTCTGTGGCCTTCTCAATAAAGCCTCTAGTAATAGGACAACTAACAAGGAAATGATGATGGACAACGACATCCCAAGGAACAGAGAGTGTCTGTAACTACAGGCAAGATAGTCCCATCCATCTGCCCCACGGGATCTAAGCCCCCTCTCAATTAGAGACAGAGTGGGCATCACCATCCCAGAATCCTTAGAATGGGGGGAATGAACGATGTACCAGAGTAGACTTACTGTTATTCTACTATAGACTTATAGTTATTCTAGCAATGGAAGAACTTTTATCATTAATGTGGAGGCAGTGGCCACTAGAGGTTCTGAGGGGAGGGAAAGGGGAAAAATAGGTATAATATGGAGGCATTTTTGAGACATTGGTATTGTCCTGAAGGAGGTTGCAATGACAGATACAGGCTATTATATATCTTGTCATAAACATGCAGGAGAGAGTTTAAACTATAATGTAAACTATAATCCACACTTAGTGGCAATGCTCCAATATGTGTTCAACAATTTTAACAAATGTACCACTCTAATGAAGGATGTTGTTAATGTGGGAAAGTGTGGGAGGGGTAGGGAGTGGGGCATATGGGAATCCCCTAGATTTTTTAATGTATCATTTATATAATCTAAGTATCTTTAAAAAATAAAAAATAAAAAAATTTTTTTAAAAAGACTGAATCTGATTGAGTTGGGTCACACCTTAACTGAAGTAACCTCATCAAAAGGTTCTATTTACAATGGGGTCACACCCACAGGAATGGATTAATATTAGGAACATGATTTTCCCAGGTACATAACTCCAAGACACCACATAAGGTAATGTCTCTTTGGTTTAAAAAAAAAGATCAGAGGGTCTTCCATAGAATTGATCCCTAAAATTTTTGTAGGTCATTTTAATCATATCACATTGCTTTATGCCACTAAATTTAAACCCCACAAAGTTTTTTTCAAATTAGTCAGCCTTTAAGATTTTTCCATCAGCTCTGATGTTCATAGACCTGGATAACTACTAAGACACGCAATAAAGCTAGGCCTTTGCCACTGTGAACTGCTGCTTAATCTGACAAGCAGTTGGATTTTATTAATGCTTCAGTCATAAAAAGGGAATAGTGTTGCGTGTACAAAAGAGGCGGGATCATATCTGGCAACACGTTCTCAGAAAACTCTTGATAGTTCTGCCTCCTGGTGTCAAATTTTAGAGAATTTAATTTTGAATTGCAAAGCTGTGTTAAGGGTTAAAAATATATAATGTGTTTTTCAAAATATATAAAGATTGTATCTCTGGAGCATTTATACATTTGCTATTCAATAATATGCTAAACTACAAACAAAAATAACTCAAGTTTTCTTTGATAGTCTACACAATTAAATATGAGTGCCAAATTCCATCATATTCCAAATAATAATATAATTTGATGGGTTAATTGAGAATTGTCTAAATGCAATTTATATTTGATAAATTGAAAATAAATCAAATTACATCCAAAGGAGAAAATAATTTAATAGAAATAAGATATAATGAAATTGCACACCTACAATATGCTTAGTAAAGTGTCTTAAACCTCTAGAAAGTGATTCTAACTTTAGTTCTCCAGTTAAAATTAACTTGAATGTGACATTTTTTAGACTAATAAGTTTTAAAGTGGTCTTTAAGGCTCGAAATGTCTTCCTTGGCTATAGGAAGTTGTCAATCTAATTTAAACTGGCAGATGTGCTTTTACAGCTGGGGTTATATTGGGATCTTTAAGTTTGGGCCTTAGGGTTGAAAATGATGTCTAAAACAGCAAGCACCTTTGTGAACTTGCTTTTGTAGCATATGGATAGGAGTTAAAATGTTGTTTTCTTAACACACTTCTAGAATTTGCTGAAGTTTCCCCCTCAGACCCCATAAACCATGTTGATTTTATGAGTGACTTTCACAAAACCACACAAGGAAGGAAGTAAAACTTCTCAAATTGTCTCTCATGTTACATGCATTTAAAAAAATTCTTTGCTAGATGTCTTCTAAGAAAAATCGGCAATTATTGTTATCTAAATATTCCAAGACATTGACATTATCTTGTAATTTTAAGATAGCCTAACACAATTTATTAATTAAAACACTGAAAGATTTTTCCTGCTTTTTTTTCCATTTCAGAATTGAAATCTGGAGAACATATCAATCATTGAGTTTGAGAATAGTAAGTATATGTGTGCATATATACATATATTTTATGTAATTTAATTACAGATTTAAAGTCAAAACCCTTAGCTTTATAAAGTTGAGTTTGGTATTTCATCATCATGTTTTCTTAAACATTACTGTTGCTGAATGTGGAATTTTAAAAATATCTTCAAGAATCTTTAATCAATTCTGTATGATGTTCTCCTGCCTGTTCACAGAGTATGAAAAATTAATGTTAAAATATTCAGAAACAATGAATCAATGCATGTACAGAAAGATAGACCCTTTCCTGTGAATGACATTCAGAGAAAGTTAAGAACATGCTACTGTTGGTCTGTTTATGGGTTAGCAGTGCAATCTCCTGAGACAATATGCAGATAACATCTGAAGGTTTGTCTGGAGAGGAGCTGAACTGAGGTCATTTTCTAAAACAAACTGCTGCTTTCTCTGACCCTGAAAGGTGAGCGCTTAGGAATTTCCTGGAGAGATTGTATTTTGTCTAGGATTTCTTTTAAAAGTATCAAAGGACTCAACTAGCAATAGCAGTATCTTCATCAAACATGTAAAAAGAGTTTGACTTTAATGAAATATAGTGAGCACTAGAGCGAAAGGGAAAGGAGGATGGAAATTAGAGGTCATAAATAAAAGTGAAATGTTTAATTTTATTAAACAAAAGTCAAGCACGTTATATGGTTCTGTTAATTGCATTTTCATTTGCAATAATTTATATTTTAATTTGAATACAATAGCTTTAGTAAACTATTATGAGCCTAAGTGATATTCCTGCCAATAGGTAACATTTTCTCCTAAATTTAATGTAACTCGATTGCTGATCTTTGTGTTAGATAAAATTTGCTCATGTGACAAACAGGTAGGGTGAAGCTCAAGTTAGCATAATATAGCAATGCATAGAACTTTCACTGCAGGTACTTTTTTTTTTTTTTATAGTTTCTATGTGTTTCTCTAGCATGGCTTAGAAATGGACCTCCTTGGAGATTAAGATCTGAACTAGACAATCCCTTCAGCTCTATTTGAATTTTCTGCTTTGATCAATCATAACCGCACAAGTGGTGTATTAAAAATAAAAAGTTTTATTACTAACCTTATCTCAAGTATTTTCAATATTAATACCCTGGAGAAATCATAGGTTTCAAATACAAAATTAAATTAAGTCCCTACTATACAAATATACATTAGCAAATATCCTGAACCTTTCACTTTTCTCGTCTATGTTTCAAATTTCACAGGTGATGCGTCAACTCATCACTCAAATGAATTATTTGGATAAGTAGGGCATTGTATCAACTCAACTTCATACTGATATTACTTTTGGATTCTCTTCTGTGGAATTTAAGATGATGTATACCCCAAATATTTCCTGAGGGTCATGTATGACCGACACACTTGAGGACTGAATTGTACTGTGAAGTTAAAATGTCTGTTGATGTAGATGCTTTAAATAGGTAATGATCATCATGATAGCAAAGGTCAAGGAATGTCAAGTGGGCTAAGTAGAAACAATCATCATTATGGCTTTTAGAAGGTGTTAGTTAAATTTTCTTTTCCCTACATGTTACCCATACAAACTGTACTTTTCTATGTAAAGAATGATTTGTTATAATGTTTAACAATAATAAGCCAAACATAACAATTAACTTTTTACCCTAAGCCAAATATGAATTATAATTAAATTTTTGAAAAGAAACCTCATTTTTTTAAAAAAATGTTTTTGACAACTTATGTGAAGTCCAGCATGAAGGTTAAGCTAAAGGTAGAAGATCATTTTTCCAGATATTTGTGCCTAATGAGACTTAGCTTTATAGTACCATATCTATAGATTGCCACATAAAAGAAATATACTTTCTAGAAAAGGTCCTTTTCCCAAACTTTATGACAGAGAAATGGGCCAGCACAAAGAGGACAGTCTCAGGGTCTACATGGGGCAAGAAATGTCAGGCTCTATGTGAAAAAAAAATGTGTTTTTTTTGGTAAATATTTGCTGCAAAATAATTACAGGTGCCAATTATTTTAGAAGATGCTAGTTAAATTTTTCTATTCCCTACAAATATTTATTGACTATCAAACAAGCATCTGTTTTTGTTATGTATTGTATAAAATATATTTAGGGGTAAATTTAATATATTTAATATAATTGAGATCCTTTCAGAGAGTAAGACAGAAACTAGGTTAGGCAGAAACTACTTGTGGCTGAATGACCATGTTTTCTATATTGATGTTCCCAATAATTGGGAGATCTTTTAAAATCAGGGAGAGGGTGGCACTCAGCAACTTACCAAAAACTTAAAAATGTCTCTGATTATGTTTTTAAATAAATCACCATGAAAATATGCTATCATATCTCTGTTAATTTGGAGCTATGTGCCCCAGAAAAGCATGTTCTTAAACTTAATCCATTCCTGTGAGTGAGAACCCATTTAAGTAAGACCTTTTGATGAAGTTACTTTAGTTAATGTATGGCCAAACTCAGTAAGAATGAGTCTTAATCCTATTACTAGAGTCATTTATAAGCTGAATGCAATTCAGACACAGAGAGAGAAAGCCACAGGAAGCAAGCAGTTGAAATTCCACAGAACCCAGAAGTGAAGGGAGAGGCCAGAAGAGGCTGCCATGTGCATTGCCATATGACAGAGGAGCCAAGAACCATGGACGGCTAGCAGCCAGTCCCACACCCCCAGTCTTCACGAAAAGCATCACCTTGATGAGGCCTTTATTTGAACTTGATTTGGACTTTTCCAGCCAGAGGGTTCAGGCTTCCTGGGTTCCTCTCTTCCCAGGGCTTGCTTGTCTCTGGGCTCAGCATCTCTTCTATCTCCATAAGGTCAGCTGTAGACTATGAGGCTCTCTAGGCTTTGCCTCTCTCCACAAGGCCAGCTGTAGACTATCAGGGGAATGGCTCTGTCTCCCTGGGGCTTCAGATGTGTCTACGAGCTGTCTCTATTCCTCTGTGCTCTTCTCCTGTGTGCTTACTTCCTGGGCTCCAGCTCAAAACTCCACATCAGAACTCCAACTCTGTCTTTTGCCATGTCTTTTATCTGTGAGTCTCCACCCACCAAAGTGCAGGGACTCAACACCCTACTGATGTGGTCCAATCAAAGCCTTAATCATAATTTAATCATGGCCAGAGGAACAGACCAGTTTACAAGCATAGTCCAATATCTATTTTTGGATTTCATAAATAATGCCAAACTGCTACACACATGTAGAGAAATTTACCTCAATTTAGCATTCAATGGAAATTTTCATGCAAGTGTGAGTAGGGGCAAATTAACTTTGTGATGAAACTTATTTTAAAAACCCATCACAGTAAAGAAAAAGAAGGAGGAGGAGGAGGAGAAAAAGGAGAAAAAGAAGAAAAGAACCACTACAGATCTTAGTCCGCTGGCTCTCCTCTTCCCTTCTTGCACCTCGTTGACCCCAACTCAGTTGCTAAACAATCCAGGATCTATTTCTGGTAATGCCATTTAGATGGATAAGACAAAAGAGACATAGGTCATATGTGGCTGCAATGCCATCTTATTTATTTCAACATAACCTAGTCAATTTATAGAGCTCATTTGGAAATATTTTTCTAGAATTTACTAAAAATAATTTAAAGACTTCAATTAAAACTATGTCTGAACACATAAAGGAAGAGTTTACAATATGTTGTAGAATCAAAAGTATCAAATAATAAATGTGAAATTATTATAATTGAAGCTCCCAGGTTTTGCAATATCCTGAGATTTCAACTTTAGCCTGGTGTACTGCATGACAAAGAAGTGACAGAAAATAAATGTTAAAAGTCTGCAGCTGTGTTTTTGGGTTTTTTTTTTTTTAATAAAATAACATTTCATTTTTGTCCAATTGTGGATCCCTAATTTGTCAGATTACTGGAAAATTAATCATTTTTTCTTCCTAAGCTATAAATAAGTTCTTAGGAATAAAATATTAACTCCGTATATTTAGCCATGTAATGAGATAATTAAACTTTAAAATCACCCATCTGAGAAATAGGAAAAACAACCATGTTACTTTTTAAAAATTGTTATCCTTTAATTTTTAACTATGTACAGATTAAAGTCTTTGGGTAAAGATTTAATGAAAACAGGAAACTGGCTAAAATAACTTAATTTCTTGATAACCCAGGACTGTGCATGAAGAAGGTTTTTTTTCCTAGCTTATTATCTATCAGCATCATTATATCATAATCTTATAGTATTATATGTTATAATATTAATATTTTAATAGTTTACAAGTTCTTAGCTCATCATAAACTTATTTTATTTTTAAAGTGTTTCCATCATAAATTATAAGTAATTATTAATTTCTCTACCAAAACCTCAGTCTGTGTTTATGAATAAAAAGAGAAACAGAGAATTAAAGTTAATGTTGAAGTAATTCAAGGAAAAAATCTGACTTATTGCTATAACAATTATCTAGATATTTTAGGTGAGCACAATATTTACAGTAAAATATCTACATAATGCATGTAAATCTCTACTTCATTTGACTTTTGAGAAAGCCAGTAGTAAAGCCAGAGAGAGAGAGAGAAAAATATCTGAACATTTATTTCTCTGGTCTTTCTTTTTTAATGAAATCTTCAGAGGCTTCACCTACATTTCAGGTGTGGAAAAGTAACATATGTTGATGCAGAATCAACTCAGCGAAGACACTGAAGTACTTTGGGCATTTAAAAAAAGGTATTCTTGGAGGACCTTATTGTACTACCTGAAATATCCCCACATATCCATATAGCATTTTTAAACATCATATGGTTCAGAGATAAACATGAAGTCTTAAAGTCCTGTTAATTGAATGCTAAGAAAATCCTCTAGAAATACCCTAAAATTCAAGCAAGGTATAGCCAGTATCATTTCCCAGTATTATACAGTTCCAACTTATGGTTTTAGGAACATATCTCCCCACATCCTGGGCACTGAGCACAGGGACATTCCCTGATCCAAGTCACTGCTCTGTGATTATATGGGCTGATGTTATGGATTCTTGTTTTGACACAGGGAAGAGAAGGGATTAGAATGTGAAGTGAGAGATTCCATATAAGGGAACAAGAAATTAGAATGAGAGGAGCTAATATAAAGGACTCTGGGGCAAAGAATGAGGTGGATGCTTGAAAAGCAGAGATAAAGCACAAGACTGACTGGAGTTGCAGTGCAAGTATTTATGGAAAGCAGTGTGGGTTGTAGGAAAGGGTAAAGAGGGATTGTGGGTATTGAAATGCCTTTGCCTCACCCTACTTGTCACCCAGAACCAGAGCACCTCCAGGGCATGTGTTTGTGGGAAGGATGGGAAGGAGGGCATTAAGGGCAACTTGAATTCTTTCTAGAGCCTTCTTTTCCTACTTTCTCTTTTTACCTATACTTGGAGTATTATGGAGCTTGTTAATCCTGTAACTGCCTGGTTGGTTGTTTTTTTTTAATATGACATTTAGGAAACTTGAAACAAAAGTCCACTTCTGATTAATAAGTAATACTCTTATGAACTTAACTTAGCATTACCTTCATCTTATTCCTCTACTTATATTTTCCCTCTAACCAAATGTCCTGAACTTACTCATTTTAAGGCTGTTGCATGATTTTTTTTTTTTTTTCATGTACTGGGGCCGGAGCTTGAATCTAGGACCTTGTAAAGCCAGTGCTCAACCACTGAGCCACATCGGCCACCCCCCCCAGAGTTGGTTTTTTCCCTTTATTTGCTTGTTGTTTTTTGTTTGTTTTTAGGAGGCATGGAGACCTAACCCGGGAACTCCCATGTGGGAAGCAGGTGCTCAGCAGCTTAAGACACAACTGCTCCCCTGTTGTATGATTTTTGATGAGCTGCCTCAAGTCTCCTTTTGCAAGAGGTTACAGATAAGTAGACAAATGACAGATAGAGGGTAGAAAGAATGTTGATGAAGTCATATATATTCTGACAAACAGAATGAGTTGGAAACAAAGTGTCAGTAGGGATCCTATGGTAATAGAAATATTTCCTTCCATTGCTTCTCTCCTCCTCCTCCCTTCCTAGTTTATAATGAGCTTTCCCTATGTGAGATCATCATCTGTATTGTATAGCAAATACACACACATTTTCTTTATTCAAATTCTATAGAATAATAATATATAATATATATATGGATTGTATATATTAAGAATAATATACACACATATATAATCAGTAGACAAAGCAAAGAGGTTGGTGATGCTGGGAAAGAGGAAATGCAGCCAGAAAACTGCTTTGTGGCTGTCCGTCCTAAACTAATCTTGATTCATTGGCATATAAACTTATAAATAATTTACATCTTTCCCCAAAGCATGTCTTAAATTAATTCTGTGCCTTTTGGCTATGAATTAGATGTATTCCATAATGCCTCTCTTTTACCCTCAAGCTCAGATTCTTGTTTGGGTGGTTAATAGAATTTAACATAGGAAAATTAAAACTTTATGAAACTATATGCCTGAAAAAGAACTATTGATAGTAAATATTATATCTCTTAACATTACTCCAGAATTTGGTACATTTTAGACAAAAAAAGTCTATCAGCTTTCCCTAGAAAATAACTTAGCTATGCAATTCTTATCATTGTTGCCTGAATTTATACTTTAAAATGTCCAGCACAAATTATCAACAAAAATCACAATTAGAATGATTAAAATTCAATAATTATTTGCTTAAAAGCAAAATGCCTATTATTTTATAAATCAAGATTGAGATAATTTATCTTAGAGACTATTTCACTTGAACTCTGTAGGTAAATTATACTATGGAAATGAGTATGAGTAGCCAGGTTATTCAATTATGAAAATTATTTTTAAATTAGTGACTATAAAATTGTTTTTTTTCCTTAGAGTGTTTATTTATTAGAACATCTTCCCAGATTTTTCTCTAGTAGTTTCATATCTAATTTTATAATTTTACCCTTTAGGGAAATTATTAGTTTGAAAATTCAGTAAGACTTTCCTGAGAGTTTCCAGTTTTATTTTGAGAATTACAGGAATACAAAAGAAATAAAAAATACAACTTTTGTCCTCTGTATTGTTAATGACAATTATGATGCTTAGAATGCAAAAACAAATTTAATATGTTACCATCAAAACAGTTTGGGTTAAATAGTACTTATTGACCAACTTCTCTCTGCCAATCTTTCTGTAGTTAGATATTTACTGCCCACAAGGGACATATTATTGATAGAATCTCTTCAAATATAAGGAAACAGGCTCAGGGTAATAATTTCCATAAGATCACATAGATAGTAAGACTGGGAACCTTAGATCCAATGTTCTTTTTGCTAATTTATATTGCCTCCAAGACCAGAGGATTAATTTGTAATTGGGCTTAAAGTGAAAAAATCAAGTCTGTTCTATTTTGAGGGCTATAGGTTAGAACTCTTCTTTTAAACAGTTTCTTTAATGTTAATTTCTTTGGGAATGGTAAACAAAACTGGAAAGAAAACATATTTCACTAATCAAAATAGAAATGTGTACAACAATTTGCTTGTTTCTTTTTGCCCAAGTTAGATGGCAATGCTGACAAACTTATTCTCACTACGACATAGATGCTGGATTCTTTTCTGCGAACTTGTCTTGTTAAAGAGTAGGTTGAGATACCTAAGGGGATCTGGGTACAGGAGAGCCTAGTTACAGTGGTATACAATTCTGACACGATTTTGCCCTTTAGGGAAATTATTAGACCTGCACTGTACCTTTCAATTTTTCTATCGGAAAACTCATTTATACAAATACAGATTTTTAATGGAACTTAACTTATGGAGCAAATATATATAAGGAGTTTGTACCATAAACCCAAACTCAAACTATTTAAAAATTACTTACACAAACTATTTGAAGTTAGAGTTCATGATCCCAAAGTAATGATGTTTGCCTGCTTCTTTTATCTAGACAATGTAGCAAATGTCAAGTATCTTCATTTAAAAGACCAAAGGTCCATAATTAAAATCTTAATTCCTTGGAGCTATCCATAGAGCTTGGAGGATGGCTGGAGAAAGGAACACATGAACTATGGGAAGGTAAAGGACTGTGGTAGAGAATACAATTGTGGGAGTGTTCATTTGGCAACTATGGCAGGAGAGGGTCACTGGTGCAGGTGGTGGTGGTAGGGAGATGTGTGGGGAAGGGTGCACCCGGGGAAAACTGCTATATTCTCTAATAGAGTGGCAAGAATCTCAACAGTACATAGGCAGTGCCTAATAAAAGAAAACAGACCAATATGCCAAGCCCTCAATATTAATTCTTATACTTATAAAACTTATTCTTGTAAAATTGAAACCTTATAATATCTATAGCCTAAGAGTTACCTCCTGAAAATCTCCTTGTTACTCAAATGTGGCCTCTCTCTAAGCCAAACTCAGGAAATAAACTCACTATCTTTCCCCTGCATGGGACATGACTCCCAGGGATGAACCTATCTGGCACCAAGGGATTATTACCAAGGACCAACCAGTGATGCATTTGGAAAAAGAACCTTGATGAAAAGGGGGGAAAGTTAAATACAAAAAAAGTTTTTATGGCTCAGAGATTCAAAGTGAGTTGAGAGGTCATTTCAGATGTTACGCTTATACATATCTCAAGCAGATCTAACTAACTGCCACAATAAACAAATCCTCAAACAGGGGTCCTCTTGAGGGCTCTAAAGATATCTGGTCACTATAAGCAAGGCACACACCCCATGAAATCAGCACCCTATCTGTGGGCCTTACCTTGGAATATATGGCAACCTATTTCCCCATTGAACAGAGTTAGGCTCATTTATAATTTCCCTACACATGATTCTCCTACTCCTTTTATTTGAGCCTATAAGCAGTACTATACCTATTAAATATATGTTCCAGTGACTTTATTTTTTGGTTGTGCATATGCCAATTAAGCTCTGAATCTCAGCAGAGTTGGAGCCAACACCTATTCTCCAGTTCATCGAACTTGCCCAGGACAACTAACCAAATGATGAGGATGGACAACCTCTATCCCCAAAAAACAGAGTATCTACAATTGCAAGCAAGGCAGTCCCTTCCATCTGGCCCATAAGATCTAAACTACCTCTCTATCTTAAGCATATAGGGCATCTCCATCCTAAAACTGGCTTAGTCTACCCAGCAACCCCATGACAGTAAGAGTCATAACCTCATTTACTAGATGAAGAAGCCAAGAGACTGAGAAGCTAAGGTACTTCTCCAGCTCACACAGTAGGATGCAGTAAACCCAGTATTCAAACCCAGACAGGCTGTTCTTGAATCCCTCTCTCGCTTGCAAAAGGAGCAGCCTTTCAACCATCAAAAGAAAATGTGTTTCATATTTCAGTACCAACTTTGCTTCCAACCAGTCCATGGCATTCAGAATAGAAAAGCTGGGCATTCTCTCTTAGAAATCCATTAATTTTACCTGAAATTTAATTAAATTATTTAAGTATAAAATGGCACAGATTAGTTTAAAATGTCACAAAACCTCGTAAACCAGGAGTCAGTTTAAAAGAGATTTTGGAATCTGGAAGACATAGCTCAGAAACTCTAAGCTGCTAATGGCAGGGATTTTAGCTGTCTCATTCTGACCTGCACCTGAACCACCCTGAGAAGCAGGTGCTATTGTTGTTCTTATTATTATCCTCATTATTAGTTATATTTTTATTATTTTATATATGGGGCCATGTATTATGAACAGGAGCAAACACATACAATTATAAATTTCTTTTTAGCTGAAGTATACAGTTATTTTCGTGAGATGGTGTTTCCCATTTTCAGCTCAGATGTGTCTAAAGGATGGCTAAGTAATAAGAAGTGGAAAGAAAACTCATTTGTTTAGATGGTGTGGAGCGTCAGGGGTCTTTGTGTGGCATTTCAAGTTTATTTCCTTATCATATAACTAAATAAATCTAAATAATTAATATGTAACTAAACATATCCAAACACCCTACCTCAATTCCATATTTGATCTTAAAACACAATGCCCCACTTGGAAATGGCAGGCATACAGCTCAAATACTGCCATAAGATCCAGGCTTACCAGGTGCTCTAACTGACCCCCTCTCCCCATTTCACAAGGGCAGGGGGCACTGGGGAGTGCACGGCTGCAGCAGCTCCTTCCTGCAGCATGGGGTCCTCAGGCCCAGGAGGCTCTACCAGATCTTGTTTAGAAACAAGGACCCAGTGTTGAGGGAATCGCTCATCTTTGAAGGGAAGAAATTCTCCCCTCAAATGGGAAGAACTACTTGATCTATCTATGCAAGGGGCTGTTTGTGGAATAGCCATCTTATCTTCTTCCAGACCAGAGCCTTGTTTACTCTCTCTACATAATTTAATTCTTTAAAAATCCATTGCAGTCTTCAAGTTTAAAAATATTCTAGTTTTTGCTAAACATTAGAACTCCATCCAAACATTTATAGCAACTGAAATAACTTGTCTTGTGGTTTTGGAGAAGTGGATGCTCAACTGGAAGCACAGTTACTCCCAATGTGTGATAGACTTTTTAATAGATTTGTTGTTTGAGTGACAAAAAGCTACATGATTTCAAGTAAGTTGACGTCTTTCCTACACGCTCTTTTAATGACCTAGTGTAGAAAACCCTGACCCAGGAGTGAGATCTTATCATAGTGAAAGAATTGAACTTTCATGATTATAAGTGTTTACAGCGTCTTTTTGAAAGGGGTTACAAATAGTTTTATGACATTACTGAGCAAATAAACTCATATCCTGTGAACCTGTAAAATGGCTTCTAGTTTATCAGCAAGTATCGGTTGTGCACCTTGCATGAGCCCACCATTGGGCTAGTACTGGGCTAGGCTGTCAATTAATTATCTTAAAGAAAGGAAAAAGTTTAGGGGAAATTTGTTTTCCGTTTGAAGAAATGCTTACTAAGAATCTACAGCTGCCTCCTGGAGTACACATTTTAATACCAAAGGAATATCCAAAGGCATGTGAAGCAAAATTTGGCTGGAGGTGCTTGAGTCTAAGTGCATAAATGCAAGGCTAAATGAAGACAGAAGAAAAACAGCAATCTATTATTGCTTTATCAACCCAAATAGAATATTCTGTGCCTTATTTTCATGTTGATTTTGGCATGAGACACAATACTCCTGAATCATTTAGAAAGATAGTAGGAGGAGAATTTGTATTGGCATTAAGCCAGATAAAAGCTGCGGATAAAAAGCAGTAGCCAGAACTATGTTTACTTTTGTCTATAAAGACTTTGCTAATCATAGAGAGTGACAGGCAATTAGCATTGGAAAATATACTTACTCTCTCTTTGTAAGTGGCAGAAGCTGGAAATATCTATGGAAAGCAACAGGATACACAAAGTGCTAAGACAACTCCATTAGTGAGATATAAAAGCAAGAACAGAGATCAGTTCCTTCTTCAGCATCTGGGATACCTGCAACATTGCATCTGCACCGTCTTTGATAAAGCATTGGGAAGTAAAAGATTTTTAAGAATGCTGTCCAAGGGAGTTGTCAACTGTAGCTTTAAAAGTGAGGTTCTCTCCAAGCTAAGATTTTGCTCTCTTAGTTAGCCTCATTGGTTACTTAGACATCTAAATTTAGGCTCCAATGGCATTTAGACTTTTCTTAGTGACTCAGAGGCCATAATGATAATGCTAAGAATAAATACACAGAATCATAAGCAGCCTTGACTGACCACATCCCACCCCATATATATCACTAAATTGTAGCAACAACACCTAAAGGAAACTAGCAATTCTCTCCACAGCATCACCCTGACAGACCTCCTCTCAAATGGCCTGCCTTTATGAGAACATGACAATGGACAGCGGTACAATTGCACTGAGATCATTGCCAATATGAGAAATATAGCTAGTCCCCAGTGAAATTTTCAATTGTTTGTCAAAGCATGAAAAAAAAAAAAAAGGAAAATTTTAGTAAATTTTTGTAAAGCTATATTAATCCAATGTCATGGAAAATCCCTTAATATGAGATTATGTTGTCATACATTGAAACTGTTCTCCCCAAAAGACATGCGGAAGTCCTAACTCCTGGCCCTGTGAACACAAACCTATTTGTGTATAGGTTATTTGAAGATGTTGTTAGTTGAGATGAGGCAAACTGGACAAGGGTGGGCCCTAATCTAATAGGACTGTTGTCCTTATAAAGACAGTAAGTATATGAGGTATAGGAAGTTTGGACAGACAGGGAGAGAAAATAAAGATGGCCATGTGACAGAGCAGAGCTGAGTGGCGCTGCCACAAGCCAAGGACCGCCATGAAATTTCAGCCACATACCAGAAGCCAGGGGAGAGGCTTGGAGCAGATTCTCTTCTTTAAGAGGAAGCAAGGCCCTACAGACGTTGATTTCCAGCCTTCAGAACGATGAGACAATACAGTTCTGTTGTTTAAGCCAGCCCGGGCAAACTAAAATATATGTCATCACAATTTTTGCTGTGTGCAAAAAAATTCTTGAAAATGATGGTTTAAAAACTAGGATTTTTATTTGTTTTTCATTTTATGTCAGTTTGACAAAGTGATGACACCTTAACTGACAGTTTCTTGTCAATTCTGATTTTATTCTTATAGTTGATTGATCCATAAAATTAAAAGGCTTAATAATTATCTCTAATCATAGCCTTAGTAGAGAGAAATTTAACGTTCCAAACATTCCAAATTAAGCACAGAAAACAGTATACAAAATCGAAGAGTGAACTTTGTTTATTGGAGCAGTAGCATGTATATGTTGCAAGTGAACATTATGCAAATTAAAACAAGATACCATTCACCTTATAAAAACTGGTTAAAATTATAAAGCATAAAAACACTAAATGTTGGAGTGGGTGTGAGAAACAAGCATTCCCATATACCTCTGATGGCAATGAAAACTGGTACAAATACTCTAGACTCCCATTAGGTAATCGGTGTCAAAAGACATAATTCTGCATTATGGTCATACAACATTCTTACATGTAGGAATTTACTTCAAGCAAATAATTATTAGTATATCAAATGACTGAGCTACTAAATTGCTCTTCTCAGAATTGTTCATATTCTAAAAACGTTAGAAAATACCCTATATCCAAAAATAGAGAACTGGTTTAAAAAATATATATAGTCTATACATGGAATATTATATAGCATTAAAATCTTGCAAAATATTAACAATTTTAAAAATCTTTAGTTTCCTTTGTTTTTATCCATTGATATGATAAAACAATAAAATACTGTAGCTTTAATATTAGTCTCTATATCTTATAGAACAAGTCATCTCTCATTGCTCTTCTTCCACACTGTCTCAGCTATTCTTTGCTATTTCCATTTCCAGATAAATTTTAGAATCAGCTTGTCAAAAACTTCTGTCCTTTATTAAAAGGCTAAGATTTCACTAAATCTATATACTATTAGAGGACACTGACATCTTAAAAATGTTGAAACCTCCAAATAATGGATGTGGTTAAATTATAATTTCTCAAAAAAGCTTTGGTTATCTCTATTACCAAAATAGCACTTGCTGTGGAGGATGCAGAGGGACTGGATATCTCATGTATTGCTGTTGGTAATGAAAAATTGTAGAGGGTAATTGGAGAAGAGTTTGATAATTCTCAAAGAGTTAAACATATACTTATTATATGACCCAGCAATCCCACTCCTAGTTATTTATAATATTTATAATAAAATCTTATGTACAATACAAAAACCTATATGCAAATGTTCACTCACCACCACCATACAACAGAATACCATTCAAAAATAAAAAGGAATGAATATGGATGAATTACAATGCATTATGGTAAGTGACACAGTCTTATTCAAAAGTGTGCTTACTGTATAACTTATTTATATGATGTACCAGTTTGGCATTATTTGCAAATTCCAAAAATAGATATTGGATTATGCTTGTAAACTGGTCTGTTCCGCTGGGCGTGATTAAATTATGATTAGGGCTTTGATTGGGCCACATCAGTAGGGTGTTGGGTTCCCACCCCTTGGTGGGTGGGGATTCACAGATAAAAGACATGGCAAAGGACAGAGTTGGAGTTCTGATGTTGGAGTCTTGAGCTGGAGCCCGAGAAGTGAACACACAGGAGAAGAACACAGAGGAATAGAGACGGCTCCTTAGACACAGCAGAAGCCCCGGAGAGAGAGACAGAGCTGGTCACCTGACAGTCTACAGCTAGCCTTGTGGAGAAAACAGAGGAGCTGAGCCCAGAGAGAAATGAGCCCTGGGAAGAGAAGAGCCTGATCTCTCCCCTCAGAGGAGGCTGGGGGTAAAAGGGTGTTGACTAAAAAGAGAAACTATGAGGCAACTTATGGGGAGGGGATGGTGGAACTATTCTGTATCTTGACTGTGATGTGGTACATGACGATAGGTATTTTTCAAAACTTATAGAATTTTATGCCAAAAAGACTGAATTTTACCGTATATAAATATTTAAATGAATAAAACAAAAACAAAAACATATAAAGACAATGGGTAATTCCATAATAAGAAAAGTATTAAATATTAATAGTTATTAGAAAAGCAATAGTATCATAGATCATAGTATCAATATCATAGATCAAAAGTGATATAAATTAGTTAAGCACTAGTAATATTTATTGAAATTGGTAATATTTATTATGTTTAAGAAAAATAGGTGAGACTCATACTATGTCATCTCTTAAATTTTAAAAAATTTTGAAGCACAATGCCTTCATCTTCAGGCTAAGTAAAACACCATTGAAAATTGTTTAAAAAGGAAGGATGTTTAATTGCCTAATAAAATAGCAGTTTCAGAGTAGTGTGGTTCCAGTGTTGATTAATTCACTTCTCAGCGAACATCACTGAGACCATCCATTCTCTGTTTCAGCTCTCCACTGGCATACTGAGCAGGGCAGTGGGAGCTACAGACAGTAAGGAGGTGTGCTGATTGTAGAGAATTTAAAGACACCTAAAGGTCAGCCTGCTGTTGATTTTCACCAGATGCTGGTGATTCTAAAAGTGTCAGGATTAAAATACTTCTCCCCAGCCCCCAATACTTTTATCTAAGTTCCAAACTATTCCTGTCATTACTATTGAGATTTAATGTCTATGTAAGCTTCGAATTAGCACATGTTTATTACTTATCTTTTAATAAACATCATATTTTACGTGAGAGTTAACTTGAAGAACTCCTGGTTACACAGTTGATGCGTACACCGAATCAGAATTTTGTCAGGAAGAAGACGGAAGTTGAATGGGCATTGAGTAGGTCACCACTAGTGTGAGCGAGAGCACTGAGCTGAAGCTCAAAGATTTCTCACGTAAGAAATAATTATTATTATTTTTTTTATTGTGGGTAAAAATCAAATTTTTCACAATACATACAAATATTTGTAAAATGATATATAAATACATATGAATGTATGTGCATTTGTTTACATAAATGTTATTTTTTATATAAATATATGTATTTTTAAAGGTGCTAAGATTACCTAAATATTACTC
>JAQZBX010000104.1:0-62554 GCA_029593785.1 Cabassous unicinctus | reverse complement strand
CAGCATTTGTTAGACCATGGATAACCTGAAGATTTTGTTCACTGACAAACCCAAGTGATGATTTTTTTTATTAAAAAAAAAAAAAAAATCAGGTAAGGGCTGCAACAACAAACACCGTTCATCTTAATTACTAGGAAACATCTCGAAAAGGGTATCCTCACCAAAGGCTTGGCCCAGAACCATGAGTTCATAGTCACATTCTGGAAAGTGGGGAGGGGTGGACTCAGATGAGGCCAGGACTGCCCTCCAACCTATTTCCTCCGGCTGAGCGGCTCTGTCCTGTAAATCCTAGTGCTGCCCTCTGTGGGTCCCTTGGGCAATTTATCATGCCCCAGGACAGATGAGAAAGGGAGGGGCAGTGATATTCAGAGGCCTAAGGTCAGAAGAGTTTGGGACTCATCTGCTCTGATCTTTTGTGCCCCTGTCTGTCCTTCTCTACTCTCCTTTCCCCAAAACCTCCTTCTTCATTTAAGCTGTATTCAACACTATCGTGCATCACAATGTGCTAGGCATTGGGACCACAGTGAAGAATAGAGAGAAGTGCAGCCCTTCATCGACTGCAGCTCCCAGCCACAAACTACAGGAACATAATCATACAAATAATCATTTAATTATACTGCAGTAAGTGTGACAAAGAAAAAGTACAGGGAGTAATGAGAGTGGAAAATGGAGGAACATAATCTTCCTCATTAGTCCAAATCAGACCTGAAGAATGAGTAGGAATCAGCCCCCCAAGGAGAGGGAAGTTCCCCGGGGCAGAACTGAGCTCCTGCCAAGGTGTTAGAGGACAACTTTGTGGCATGTTGTTCGATCAGAGGTATTTCATTCTTAACCAGGGACTTCAAAAAGAATAAATATTTAATGGTGGGATTCTTGAGAGGCATGTGACCAGAGGTTGGGGTCAGGATTCCATTTTGATGTTTGGTGAACTCTTCATTTTGGGAGTTATGAGAAAGATCAGACCAGACAAAAATAGAGGGGAATATTACTAGGGACTTAATTCACATAGGTAAGTTTGGGGTTTTTTGTTTGTTTTATTTTAGTTTTGTTTTCCTTTGTTTGTTGGCTATTAACTTGTAGAAGCATTTCTTTCTCCCCCTCCTCCTCCCCACTTGTCTTACCTTATCTGCCCAGTTACTACCCATCTGATCCAGGGGAGGCACTCACAAAATCAGTTCTGGGTAATCACGTAATTCTAAATACCCCTTAAGGATTTCATGAAACAATTAAAAATTCATTTTATGCTTCCTATTTCCCAAGTTGCCATGCATTTGTTCTTCTGTGAATGTCACTCTGGGAGCAAGCCTAAAGAAAAAAATAGAGAAAGCAGGGAGAGGAGTAGTGAGGAGAGTATCAGAAAACAACAGAAAGAACACAACAGAAGTTAGGTAAGAATCATCTAGCTCTATTCAAATTGATATAATTGATGACCTAAAGCAGAACTAGATGACCTAATAGATTTTGTTTACTTTGAATCTTTTTTTAAAAGTTGGTATATCAGCATTGATTATTTTTCATGACTTTTAAATTCATTAAGTTGTTATCTGATGAGATGCTTGTGTAACTGGGAAAAAGGTCAATTTCCTGTTCCAGTTCTTATGTACAGTTTATTAGAGAGAAAAGAGCTCTCAATAATAACAACTTGAATTAACACCCAAATAAATAATTAAATTCCAAGTTTAAATTCAATATGTAATGTTGAACAAACCCCAGTCAGTTGTTACACAAATCTGTAATCAAAAGTTCATGTTTAAAATGTTATTTAGCACCTAAATGTGTGATATTGATTAATGATATAGTCACATAAGAATAATTTTATTTTAAATGAGAGTATTCCTTGAAATAAGAGTTCAATTCAGTATGATAAAAATTCCAAGATGACAGAAAGAAAAGGGTTTATTAAAATATTTTTTATGACAACTGCATGGAAATATCTAGAAACAGACTTTTTTTTTCAAATGCATTTAACATTTCTTTATAAAATGAAAAATAAATGAAACATTTCCTTGTAAAGATTTGTGGGCTAGAATTGCATTTTTAAAAGTTCCCTCTGGGCTTAAAATGTTAAATAACCATCACCCACAGAAAGCTTCTAAACTCACAAAAGCAACCTCTGTAGACACACCAAAATAAACAGAAAACAAAGACATGCACAACCCTCACTTTCACACATACACACACGCACACGCACGCATAAACACCTCACATTTTCGTTGTCACACTCCCTCAGAGATGCCCTGTCGTATTTCCCCAGAGATTAATTTGGCAGCTGTACTTTCCTTTTTCACTCACTGGGTAGTCTAACAGATACTGCAATTTCCCTGACTTCATCTCTTGCTTTCCTTAACTGTACTTACTCCTCTCCCTTTGGATATTTCACTCTATTCTGATCTCATTTAAGGATGTCTTTGTTCTCCCTTGACCTTCTTGGATCTTACTCAGGCTCCAGAATCTCCCACATTCCCTGCTTAGAAACAGAAGGAAGTATGAGCACTGGCAGAAGTAACAGCACATCAGAACCAGGGGTTAAGAAAGTACTTTCCAAATTTTCTTTCAGTGTGCTATCTTTATATCACTTTGATATTAGGATAAAGTGGGCCTCATAGAAGGCATTGGGGAGTGCTCCCTCCTCTTCAACTTTTTGGAAGTGTTTGAGCAGGATTGGTGTTCATTCTTCTTGGAATGTTTGGTAAGATTCATATGTGAAAAATCTGGTCCTTAAGAATAGAGATGCAAAAATCATCAACAAAATACCAGTAAAGTGAATCAAACAGCACATTAGAAGATTTATACCCTGATCAAGTAGGTTTTATCCCAGGTATGCAACATAAGAAAATCAATTAAGGTAGTGCACCACATTAATAAAATGTGATTATACCAACTGATGCAGAAAAAGCATTTGACAACATCCAGTAATGCTTCTTGATAAAAACACTTAGAACACCAGGAATAGAAGGAAATTTCCTCAAAACATGCTACAGGGCTTATAGGAAAAAACCCACTACCAACATCATACTCAATGGGGAAAGACTGAAAGCTTTCCCTCTAAGATCTGGAACAAGGCAAGGATGACCACAGTCATCACTGTTACTCAACATTATACTGGAAGTTCTTGCCAGGACAATTAGGAAAAAAAGAAATAAAAGGCATCCAAATTGGAAAAGAAGTAAAACTTTCACTATTTGCAGATGACATGATCCTATATACAGAAAATCCTAAAAAATCCACAACAAAGTTCCTCATGCTAATAAACGAATACAGCAATTAATGGTCTTTTACTAGATATTTCAGTTGCTTAGAGAAGTTTTTCATCATTTTTTCTTGTTCTGAACAATTTTTGGCATTGCTCTATATATTCCATTTGGCTAAATAAATAAAACAAGGTGTTAATTTTTTCTGTTTTTAATGTTATTTTGGCTCAGAAGTTCATGCACATTAATTAATTCTACAGCTGCTATTATCTACTAAAAATTGGAAAAGAAATCCAGCAACAAAAATTCTGAAATACAGTATGTGAAATCAAGAGTGGAAACGTTCCATCTGCCAAATCATTTATTTCTGATTGAATGTCCATTAGAGAACATCCAGAAAAAAGACCTTCAATCATCATTACAGATGATTTCAAGACACTAGCCAGGAGAGCTGGTCTTGTTTTTCATATATTTCCATGTTATATTAAGATTACTATTCATATTTAAAAAGGAAATAGCATCAGATTACACAGTGTCCACTGAGGTCCACTTTAAAGACCTAGGTAGGTGTTTTCTCCATGGTATTAATGCTCAAGGTTAAGTCACAATTTTCATTGGCTATTTTTGCATGTTACACATTTTGTTTCTTTGTATTCATTTTGTTTGGTTTCATGCCAATATATCTTAATCATAGTAGTCAAAATAAGTTAGATAAATCTATTTATAGAGATTAAGTTTAAAAACCTTATAGTATATTATAAAGAAACCAAGTTAAAATTAAATATTAAAATTTAAAATGTTATATTAATCTAAAATTTTTAAGATAAAGAACTTCCAAAAATATAGTTAAATATATTGTTTGAAAAAAATTAGATTGTAAAAGTAATTTAACAAAAGAAAATGGACACGCAGCAGTCAGTCCCCAAAGAGCACATTTCAAGACTAACAGCTGAAGCAGCTGGTATGTGATTATGAAATTTAATGAATGAGCAAGCTCAGGCACTGCTCTACCTCATGTTGCTTTGACAAATATTCGTTTCAGTGCTTTAGTCACTATGTTAAAATAGAGATTTGTGAAATTGGGAATGTTCTTTTGAAGTGATGTAAAGTCGGAACTAAATGTCTTCCAAAGGAACAAGGTGATATAAAATTAAGAACCTGGTTTCCAAAAGAACGAATATTTGAAGGTATGTTTAATGCCTGAAATGTCTAATGTAATTCTGATGACATGTATTCCCTGAGTGCAAAGCACAGTAAAAATGCTTATCTTAATAAAAGATTTACCAACGTGCAGTGACTCAAGCATTACATTTTATCTTATTCACTTTTTGACCTTTGGCAAAAGATATTTATTCCTCCATTCTACTCCAAGATGCCACCCCAAAGTTTATATTAAGAGAGAGAAAAGCAAGATTTGTCAGATCTTGAAGTACTGTGTATCATCTATTTTATTTAAAAAGACTTTGTCCCATTGTACCATATTTACTGGTGATATTCTCCTAAAATCAATAAAGAGAAACTTGAGTCCTTTTTCAAAAAGAAGATAAGAATGAAAATATTAACATAGGATACTAAGGGTTGACCTTATGCTCAACTGCTTGTAGAATCTAATTGTTTATTGCTCTAATAGCAACTCTAATCTTGCTTCTTTCATAATATATCTGTTATTGAAATACTGTAAGAATTTAAGTCTTATTCCTTTTGTTCCCTTATCCTCAATATCCTCTGAATATAAATTTAATTTTTTTAAGTTACCAGTGGGCTTATACTTAGAAGAAACCTGAAATCTGTTTTAAAGTTGTATGTTAAAATACATTGCAATGTTTTACAGATTATGGGTTTCTTTCAGAATATGAAGAAAGCAATGTAGCTGTCTTCCAAAACCATGCCCTTAACACAAAATATTGCATACAGTTTCAGTTCACTTATGGGCTTACCGAAAGGGACTTCCCAATGCTAGTTGATCTCATGTCTTAACCCTTATGAATTGTATTATTCTTATGAGTATAAATTGCTGTTACTCCACAACTATATGTCTATAGTAAGGTATATGAATTGGGAAACTGACCATCAATGGCTACATGGAAAACTTTTTCCTTTTCATTATTGGTTTCTTTTATTTTCCCAAATATTGAAGATTTAGGAATAGTATATTAAAAAGAAACCATAATATACTATAATAGCATATTATAAAGAAATGAATTAATCATATGTTTGTTTTGAACTATGTCATTGTCATTTTAAAGGGATTTTTAAAATGATGATAAAATTAGATAGGCAATAAATGCCTATATAAATATACTGATTATTAATCAGGAAGTTGAAGAACCAGAGTCCATCTGGAATAGTAGGCAGACATCCATTATACCCACGAAAAAAATTGAAATTCATATATATGAATAAATACGTAAAGAGAAAGAAAAAATAATGACATCTCAGGCAGGTCTCATTAACTGCCACAGTAAACAAAGCCTCAAATAGGGGTGCTCCTGAAGGCTCTAGAGACAACTGGACACTATAAGCAGGGCAGACCACCCCAGGAAGCCAGCACCTCGTTGGTGGGTCTTACATTGGAATATGTGAAAACCTATTTCCCCAAAGTATCAGAGTTAGACTCATTTATAATTTCCCTACACATGATTCTTCTACCCTTTTATTGAACCTATAATTAGCACTATACCTGTTAATTATACATCCCAGAGGCTTAACTCTTCAGTCTGTTCATATGTTGGTTGTCCCTGAATCTCAGCAGAATTGCAGCCAACACCTACTCTCCAGTTCATCATAGTCACCAAGGACAACTATCAAAAAGATAAGGATAGACTACACCCATCCTAGAAAACAGGTTATCTACAACTGAAAGAAAGACAATTCATCCATCTGCCCCACGGGATCTAAGTCCCCTCTCACTTGGAAGCAGCGTGGGGATCAACATCCCAAAATCCTCAAGATTGAGGAATGAACAAACATAAGGGGGTAATGTACTATGGACTAGACTTATTATTATTCTAGTAATGGAAGAACTTGTAACATTATTATAAAGGCAGTGGTCACTAGAGGATCTGAGGGAAGGAGAGGGAAAAAATAGGTGTAACATGGGGCATTTTTGAGGCATTGGAATTGCTCTGCATTTTGTCATAACCTATAAAACAGAACAGCCAGAGTAATTCTTTTAAATCTTAAAAAGTTTGATATTTAGCTCAAAATTCTTTATTGGCTTAAGATAAAATAAAAAGTCATTACAATGACTTCCGTGCCTTCCTGCCCACTCTGTTTTAATCACACTGGACTCTTAGGTGTTCCTTGACTACATTGGACTGCTTCCACCTTGAGGCCTTTCCTCATACTGTTGATTCAACCTAGATGGCTCTTTTCCCAGATATTTATATGACTTACTCTTCCTCTCCTCCTGGCTCAAATATCACCTTATCGGTGAGTCCTTTCCTTATAACCCTAAAACAGCTTTCTATTTCACCTCTGTGTTCTATTTTTTAAAATCTTGCTTTATGTTTTAATTGTCATTTGAAATACCATATATCCACTTGCAGGTATGTTTATTTTCTGAGTTCCCCTAAAAGGACATAAATGGAAAAAGAGCAGAGATTTTGGTTTGGTTTGGTTTGCTGCTATCTCTCCAATGGTTAGGGAAGTGCTTTGTGTTGGTGGAAGGAAGAAGATATTGGCAGGAATTTGGGGAACCTTAATGTCAGCTATGCAGTTTGATGTCTGCACCTGGACTCAAGGAAATTTTTTATAGATCCAGATAGGTGGGTCATAAAGCCACGTAATTCATGTAACTACATGAGACTTTCCAAGGAATAAGTGTATATAGAGAAAGAGGAAATTTAAAGAATGAGCCTTAAGACAGTTCAATATTTACAGGTAGAACAGTGGAGTACAAGGAACAAAAGAGATTGTGAAAGAAAGGTCAGTGAAGTGGAAGATGATTTCACACAAGCTAAGAGAAAAATCATCTCAAGAAGAAGACGTGGCTGTTTCAAAAGGATAGGAATAGGGTTAATTTTTCTATCTTCTCAAAACTGAAGGAAGATGCAGGTGGATCAGTGGATCTGGAGGTGGTAAGATTAGTTAATTATTGTCTGATAGCTCATACTTTCCCAAGAAAATGTGAAGCAAGACCATCAGCTAAGAGATGGTGGTGAAGAGATGTTATTGGAGGAGTTAAAAAACTTATGAGAGAGTAGCTGTGGCTCAAGTAGTTGGGTGCCCACTTCACACATGGGAGGTCCCAGATTTGGTTCTTGGTTCCTCCTAAAGAAGATGAGCAGATTCAACAAGCAGATGCAACGAGCTGATGCAATGAACAGGTGCAACGAGCTGACACAACAAGCTGACAAACAAGCAGACACAATGAGCAGGCATAATGAGAAGGGAGTGGATGTGGCTCAAGGAGTTGGGCATCCACCCACCACATGGGAGGTCCTGTGTTCAGTTCCTGGTGCCTCCTAAAGAAGACAAGCAGACAACAAGCAGACCCAACCAGCAGAGGCAATGAACAGACACAGCAAGCAGACAATGAGCAGACAGACGAGGGAGCCATTTTGGGGGTGGGAGGGTAATGAAAAAAAAAGGATATGAAATAACCATTCAGAAGATGCAAAAGAAAATTTCCAAGCAAAATATGAAATACCGTACCTGTTCCAGTTCTAGAATTCATTACATTTCTCTCATTTTGCAAGGTATTGCACAAGAGTGAATTCTACAAAAGTTTTTTAAAAGGGCGGTAACACTTTGAGGTGACATGGGAAAGCTTTTTGATAGAGTATGGATTTTAGGATTCTTTGTGATTTAGTTAGAATTGGAAAATGAGGAAATGAGAGAATAATTTACACGACATGGAAGCATAAGTGTTAGCAAAGAGGCAAAGGTGGGAATGTTCAAAGTATCAAAACCTGAGTAATCTGTTGAAATATCCCATCAACTACAAAAACCACTTTGTGAAGACATAGAAATCCTCAAACTTTGTTGTTTGCATCATTACAACCTCTTGCTAGATTTTTCTAACATTATGCCCTACCAACTAAAATGAATTCTACCTCAAAACAAATTCAACTTTGTACTGCAAATCTGTCTCTTTTTCCTCTATTTCCCTCATTCCTAGAAATGGGACAGTCATTATTCCTGTCACACAAGTTCAATCTCTGTGTGATCTTTCCTCTCTACTTTACCTATCACAGGCAACCTCTTTCATATCTGTGCCTTTTTTCCTGTCTCACTGTTACCAATGCAGTTCAGCCACCCATAATCTAACAACTCCACTACCATAATCTTCTACCAAATCTAGATTTCTCAAGTGTCTCATGGTCGAAATCCATCACATTAGTCTTCCTGAAACACAGCTCTACCTGCGGCAGAGATAGAGGAAACCCAGAGGGGAAAGCTGAACCTTTGCAGAGATCAGTGACCATCTTGCAAATCACTTGCAAATGACTTGCACATGGCAAATGACTTTGGTGAGAAAGCGACCTTGAGTTGGACTCTTTAGGGCCTGGTAACTGTAAGTTTTTAACCCAAATAAATACCCTTTATAAAAACCAACAGATTTCTGATACTTTGCATTGGCACCCCTTTGGCAGACAAATATACCATGGTACTCTAAACTGCACAGAGAAAACCCAGGTTTACACACATTTTTGTCAGTTAATGATTATCTGACCTTGAATAGTCATTTTGCCTCTCTATACCCTGGTTTGCTCATCTGTAAAATATAAGGATTATAAAGAATAGTGAAATATAAGAAAGGCAAAGTTCCTGTGCATGTAATCAGCATTTGTTGAAGATTTTTGGATAAGCCATTGTCAGTACATGAAATGAAATACTTCAGTTTAGGAGACAGAAGACTCAGAATTTGCTTAACATTAGGAAATTAGGACAGCAAATTTTAACAGATAAAACCTAGTATTTTAAAGTCTATAATGAGTAAGAACAGCAAGAAAAAGCATGTCGTTATCACCGTCATTACTATTTGCTAAGTATCTATTATTGCTAAGCTCTTTGTGGACAAGAATAATGAGAAATGGAAACACCACAGGCAAACAATTGTATATCTTAAGAAATTGCCTGATAGTGAGAACATTTCTTAAAAAGTCTTTGTTATATTTAAAGCAAACATTCTACACATCTCTGATATAAATATGATGCCATCATCTTGATTTAAACATGGGAAGCTCTGGTGATGCTGGACTCTCAGCATCAACCTGGTGACATAAGACATCCCCTAAAAACATCTCCCCAAAGATTCAGTGAATTTAAGGACAAATTCCACTTGCTTAGAATCTGGAAAACTGTAGTGACTGGAGGACTCCACAAATAATGAATCAAGGGGAACTTCTGTCCTGAGCTGACTGGTCCTTTTCTCCACCCCCTCACTTGATCTGGCAGAAAGCCAGAGGCTTTCACTAGAGAAGAGGGAGAAACTAACCTTCAGTGTTAACACATTGAGATAATCAGATGCCTAACCATCAGCAAAAATTACAAACCATGTTAAGAAAGGAAGATATGGCTCAGTCAAGGGAACAAATTAAAAATTCAGAGGAGACACAGAATTTGGAACAACTAGTCAAGACATTCAAACAAATATCCTAAATCAGTTCAAGAAAAGGAAAGAAAATATGCATAAAGAGATAAAAGATATTAAGAAGACAATGTATGAACAAAAAGAAGAATTTGAAAGTATAGAAAGAAACATAACAGAAATTACAGGGGTAGTAGTAGAGATTGAAAATACACTAGAGTGATACAAAGGCAGATTTGAACTTTGAACAGGCAGAAGCAAGAATCAGTGAACTAGAAGACAGGACAATTTAAATCATACAATCAGAAGAACAGATAGAGGAAAGAATAGAAAAAAAATGATGACTGTCCCAGGTATTTGAGTGACAGCATGAAGCACACAACATACATGTCATAGATGTCCCAGAGGAGAAGAGAAGGGAAAAGAGTCAGAAAGAATTCTTGAGGAAATAATGGCCAAAAATTCCCAACTCTTATGAAAGATATAATTATTCATGTCCAACAAGCACAACATACTGCAAACAGAATAAATCATAATAGACCTACTCTGAGACACAAATGTGACAGTTTGAAGCTGGATGGACCCCAGAAAAGCATGTCCTTAAAGCTAATCCATTCCTGTGGGTGTAAATCTGTTGTAAGTAGAGCCTTTGATTAGATTTCCTCAGTTAGGCGTGTCCCAGGGTATATCTTAATCTTCTTATTGGAATCTTTTATAAGGAATGAAATTCAGATGAAGAGAGCCAGAAGTTGAAAGCAAAGAAATATAGAGGAGAAGGGAGAAAACAGCTGATGCCTCTATATGCTTTGCCCACATAACAGAGTTCCAGGATCACTGGCAGCCAGTCTTCAGTGAGAAAGCATCCCCTGATGATTCCTTGATTTGGATATCTTCACAGCCTCACAACTGTAATCTTGTAAACCAATAAGTCCCCATTGTAAAAGCCAACCCATTTCTGGTATATTGCATTTTGACAGCCTAGAAGACCAAATCAACATACTAATCAGAATGTCAAATGCCAAAGATAAAAAGAGAATACTCAAAGCAGCAAGAGAAAAGTGATTTGTCACATGCATGGGATCCTCAATAAGACTAAGTGCTGATTTCACATCAGAAAACATAGAGGCAAAAAGACAGCGGTATTATATACTTAAGGTACTGAAAGAGAAAAACTGCAAGCCTAAAATTCCTTATCCATCAAACCTGTCCATAAAAAATGGGGGGAGGGGCTGTTAAAAATATTCACATATAAACAGAAACTGAGAAAGTTCATCAACAAAATGCCTGCTTTACAAGAATTACTAAAGCGAGTTCTGCAGGTTTAAAGGAAAAGACAGAAGAGAGTGACAGGGAGTAGTGTGAAGAAAGGAAGACTCAGATAATAAGGATGCTATTGAAGCTAAGTTGGTATCTTTTCAAATTAGTAGGTTATAGATGTTGGTTGTGCAATATGCAACCCATGGTAACAACAAAGATAGTATTTTAAAAATATACATAAACAGGAATGAGAAAAGGATCAGTCAGATAGATCACAAAAGATCAACTAAACAGGAAAGGAGGTTGTGACAAAGTAAAAGAAAACAAAAAAAAATTAAAGATATGACATGTAAAAACCAAAGGACAAAATGGCGGAAGCATGTACTGCCTTTACAGTAGCAACACTGCATGTTAATGAACTAAACTCCCCATTCAAAAGGCCTGATTGGCCAGAATGGGGGAAAAAAGCATGATTCAACTAAATGTTGTTTGCAAGAGACTAACCTTAGACCCAGAAACAAATAAGTTAAAAGTGAAAGGTTGGAAAAAGATATTCCGTGCAAATAGTAGCTGAAAAAGAGCTGGGATTACTATACTAATATAGGGCAAAATAGACTCAAAATGGGTCAAAGATCTAAATATAAGAACCAGGCCTATAAAACTGCTAGAAGAAAATGTAGGGAAGCATCTTAAGGATCTTGTGCTAGGCAATGGTTTCTTAGGCTTTACATCCAAAGCACAAGCAATGAAAGAAAAAACAGATAAGTGGAACCTCCTCAAAATTGAAAACTTTTGCATCTCAAAAGACTTTGCTCCAAAAGTGGAAATACAACCTAGTCAATGGGAGAATATATTTAGAAACCACATAAACACAAAGGGTTTAATATCCAAAATATAAAAAGAATCCTACAACTCAACAATAAAATGACAATCAAATTTAAAAATGGACAAAATACTTAAATAGACATTTCTCCAAAAAAGGATATACAAATCGCTAAAAGCACATGAAAAGATATTTGGCAATCACATTTTTAGGAAAATGCAAATCAAAACCACAGTGAGATATCATTTCATACCCAAAAGATTGGCTACTATTTAAAAAAAAAACAAACAGAAAAAGTACAAGTCTTGGAGAGCATGTGAGGAAACAGGAACACTCATTTATTGCTGGTGAGAATGTCAAATGGTGCAGCCACTTTGGAAGATAGTTTGGCAGTTCCTCAGGAAGCTAAATAAAGAATCACCATATGACCTGGCAATCCTGCTGCTAGTATATACCCAGAAGAATTGAAAGCAGGGACTTGAACAGATATTTCTACACCAACGTTCATAGTGGCATTATTCAATTGTCAAAAGATAGAAGCATAATACAAATAAAAGTAAATAAATAAAATAAAAAACAATACAAATGAAAAAGAAGAGGTGGAAGCAAGCTAAGTGACCATCGACTGATGAATGGATAAACAAAATGTGGGTTATACATACAGTGGAATACTGTAAAAAGAAATGAAGTCCCGATGCATATGACAAAATGGATGAACCCTGGAGACATTATTTTAAAATAAACCAGACACAAAAGAACAAATATTTTATGATCTCAATGGTATGATCTAATTATTATAAGCAAACTCATAGAGTTTGAATCTAGAATATAGATTTCCAGGAAATAGATTGAGGATAGAGAATGGGGAGCCAATGCTTAATTTGTAAAGGTTTTCTATTTAGGTTGATTTATAGGTTTGGAAATGGGTGGTAGTGTTGGTAGCACATTATTGTGAGTGTTGAATTATATAGGTGAATGTAGGTACAAGGGGAGGCTTTAGGTCAAATATATTACTAAAACAAAATTTTAAAGATAAAAAATAGGACTCTATAATAGTGAACAATGGGCTATAGTTAAAATTACAAATATAAGAACGTTCTTTCATGAATTATAACAAATGTACAATACTAATATAAGGTGTTAATAATAGGGTGGTATATGGGGAAAAAATTAACCTAATATAGACTATGGATGCCCATCTATAGTACTATTTTAATAATCTTTCATCAACTATAACAAAAGTAACTACTGTTAAAAAATAGTACAATTATTTTTTTTAAAGTGCTATCTTCCATTGTAAAAAATGTTCCACACCAATTCAAGGTGTTGGTGGTGGGGTGGTGAAGGGAATTTGATGAATGATTGTTTGTAAACCCAGACATCTCTAATTTTTAATAAATGAAAAGTTCTATTAACAAATCGTTTTGTCTTCATGACATGAACAAATCTGTAAGAGTCACTCTTTAATGGATTGACTAAATTGATTAGTAGGTTGGCTACCTGAAAACATATTCTTGCTTTGAAGCCAAATCAATCAACTCAGTAAAAGCAAAGTGAAACAAAACTAGCAGAATTTTCCAAATGGTTGGGTGGAACTTCCATTTTTCAATCTGTAACCACAGGCATATGCTATACATATCTTTCAATATGTCTTTCAATATTTTGAGCTATGTCTCAGCTCCATTTAATTAGGGAATGCTTTATGGAAGAAGATTGCCTTTATTTCTCTGATTCACCAAGCTTAGAGAAAAGGCATTGCAGCAGGCATAAGAAAAAAGAGCTGAAGGAAAGAATAATTTTTTATGTGAAGTTTGCCTAGCTGGGGTTCAGTGGGAACAGAGGAAAGAGATCAAGATTATAAGAGTAAACTAAATATAAATGAAAGCTGGAGTTGAGATTCTTGAGTTTGCGCTGTAATATGACAGGTACCACAGGGGAATTTTGATAGAAGAGAAATAGTCAGAGTTTTCAATAATGATTCAGTCCACTAGCAGTGGATAAGATAAGCATAATTTACACTCACCAGTTATTTTATCACTCTACCTAGGTTATTACCTAAAAAGTGGTATTTCTAAAGTTACAACTTTTCCCAATTCCTCTTTACACTTGTTGAAAAATTTACAAAAAAAATTTTTTGGTTAAAATGGATTTATTATATTTTAAGAGATGATTATTTACTTAGGGAAAAAAAGAATAGAGATCACATACTAAGGAAAAGAGTGGAAAAAAAAATAGAACCTGAGCTGCCAATCAGTAATTCTAGAAAAACTCACGAGCAGAGACCAAACAAGAGAGATTATAAGAAATTAGATCTCCCTGTGAAAAAGTCTTTCTCCTTTAGCTAATAAAAATAGACTTTAAAACAGCCTTATTTAAAACTTGAGCTTTCAGGGCTGAGCAGCTTGCCTTTACATCATCTTACATTCATTAACTTTATAAAATCTGGGAAATGCATGCCAGAGAAACAATTAGTTTATACTCCACTAAACAGAAGGTAGATGAGCTAATGCAATCTTTGCCACTGAAATTGGATTCTGCAGCTAAAGTTGTTTTGATTTGTTTTTCCCCAATAAACCATTTTTATGAAAAATCATAAAATCATAAAAAATTATAAAAGTAGGATTTTGTTATTTAGCCTTAATCTACAGACTTGGCATGGTGATTGAGGGCACAGAACTTGCCTTTCTATTAAAAGTAAGTAGTGATTGCATAATCTCAGAGAATTAGGATCTTTCTCTAATCTACTGAACGAACCTACCTGGGAGACTTGCAAATCTAAGCCAACTTCAGTTTATTTTTGTCTCAAACAGGTCTCTACTAATTTCTCTATAATTACAAGCACTATTGTATTTTATACTAGACATCAGATTTTGACAATGTTTGAAGATTTATAAAAAGTGACCTGGCAACTACATCATCATATGGAATCCTCTTTCAAACTTTCACTTGTAAAAACAAGCTGTGATTTTTTAATCAGGTTGTCTACTTAATTTAAAACCAGACCAAAATCCTGGGTTTCCAAATCTGCTTAGTCTAATTCACCAACACATGTCTTAGAGCTAAGCTATTGAGCATCACTGTTACTGAAAATATGGCTTGGTGATGGACTCTTATGAAATGGATTAACCATATGATTCAGTCTGACTCAACCTGTCTGGCATCTAATTGACATGGCTGAAAAGCAGTATTTGTGATATGAAAAAAACATTGATATTTTAAATAAAAAGTGATTCCTATTGAGCACTATTTCAATAGATTTTAATATTTCCCTCAAATGAAAACATATGAGCAAAAGCTATAACCTGTGTTTTTATTCTTCTAACCTTTTTACATGTAGTCCCTGCCTCTCTTCTTTGCTACTTCAGAAACACTTTACTACAACCTGCTATCAAAGCAGTCTATGCAGACAAGATGTTCACATTTCTTTCTCTTCTCCCTATTCTTCCATTCAAGAACTTAAATGTCTTCTTCTTGCTTTCTATATTAAGACTAAATTCTACTGCCGTATTACTGATCTTCACCTTTATAATCTGGCTCCAACATCTGATCATGAATTCAGACTCCTATTCCCTGACTACAAGCTCTATCCCATTCAGCTTTCTCATTGAATTGCTCTCACTATCCCTGTGCTTGGATATTTTAAAGGCATCTGGGTTTTTTACTTTACTGTTTCCCTATGGATGAATCCTGTTCTAGTCTTCCCTTTCTTAACTTCCATGAGTTATCATTTAAAGACTTTTCTTAACTCGTTCCTTCTTGGTTTTGGTTCTACTTGTCTTTTGTGTGATCCACCTGAAAACCTAAACTTGAATCAACCCATTGGTCTGCCTTCTACCTTGGTGTGGATGTCACTATGGGTTGGACTTACACAATACTCATTGCGACTCTCTTTACCCTTTTCTACCTCTACAACAGGACCTGAAGAGATAATTCCTCATTTACTAGATGATCTTGTATTTATAAATTCCATATGAAACAACCCAGGCCAGTTTGACATAAGAGGAAGTTTCTTCAAATGTTGCTAATTAAAAAAAAGATAGTCTATACCTTCTGTCTTGGTTTCCTGGCTGCTAAAGCAAGTACCATGCAATGGGTGGGCTTAAACAATGAGAATTTATTGGTTCATGATTTTGAGCCTAAAATTGAGGCATCAACAAGAAGATGCTTTCTCCTAGAAGACTGTGGTGTTCTGGGGCTGACAGCCAGCAATCCTTGGTACTTGGCCTCTCTTGTCAGTTGACAATGCACATGGCAATGTCGTCTACTTTCTCCTCCAGGCTTCCTTGACTTCCAGCTTCTTCCTGTGGCTTTCTGTAGTCTGAATTTCATTCTGCTTATACAGGATTACAGTAATCCAGATTAAAGCCCAATCTGATACAGCTGGGCCACACCTTAACTGAAATAATATTTTTAAGAAAGTCCAAACTGGGGTACACATTTCAATCCAGCACACTTTCCTTCCTTCTTCCTCCTTTAGCTGCAGATGGAGTTGCAGCAGTCATCTTTTAACTACGAGTAAAAGGCCAAGGGAATCACAAGACACCATCTCTGACCTTGCTGAGATGCTGACCCTACTCCTGCAGCTACCACAAACAGAATTTTTAGTATATGATGAAAAAGAAACTATGTCTTTAAGCCTCAGCAATTCAGGTTTTCTCATTATCTGAAGTAGAAAACATCTAACTGATATTCCTTGGCTGCTGAATTGTGCTGTGGAAAAAAAATTAAAAAGACACATAGGCTGTTTCCACAATAAAATTATGGACACTAACCTCTCCAGGCTGCTCTTTTGCTACTTCATCCTGACACCTGCTGCTCCATTTCTTCTGAATTTCCCTTAGGTATGCAGCTGCATCATGCTTTCTTTTCTGTCCAAGCCTTCATACGTGTTGTATTAGCCAGGGTTCTCTAGGCAAACAGAATCAACAGGAGATATCTGTCAATAATATGAGATTCTATAAGAGTCTCTCACGCCACCATGGGGATGCACAAGTCCAGGTTCCGCAGGCAGGCTACAAACCAGGGGCTCCGATGAAAGTTCAATGAAGGTCCTGGATGAGTTTCTGGGAGATGCTGGCTGTCCAAAGATGAGCTGGGAAATTCTCTCTGAGTGCTGAAACCACTTCCCCTTTTAAAGGCATTCAACTAAAAAAAAAAATTGTTTTTAAATAAAATAAAATAAATAAATAAAGGCATTCAACTGAGTGGATAAAACACCACTCATTGTTGACGGCAATCTCCCTGGTTGATGTAGATGTAATCAGCTATCTATGTAGTAAACTCACTGGTGACTAAAATCCATAAATGTCCTTGTGGACATTTATGGATTTAGTCCAGTACTTGCTTGACCAAACAACTGGGCACAATTACCTGGCCGAGTTGACACATTAGCCTAACCATCACACATGTGATTCATTTTTATCTGGAAATATCTTCCTATATCCCCATACCCTCCTACTTACTTGCTAATAAATATTGATTCTTCAGGACTCCCATCTTACCACATGCACAAAGCCCAATCTGAACCCACCATCTTCCTTGGTTCCCCCTAATAACTGTTTCTTTTTCCTTAGAAACATACATTTAAGTGTTCTAGGCTAGACTCTTGCCACGTTCTGAGTTTTGGGACTTTATAAACAATATGAAATGTTGTTATTTTGAAGATATACAAGGAAATAATAGATTTATGATAAAATTCATAATTATTTGACATGAAAGAAAGCTATTCTTAGAAAAATAAAATAACTTTACAACAAAGCTTAAATTTTGCAATTATTTCATGAGTAAATAAAATAACATTGGAATTGTCCTGCATGACATTGCAATGACAGATACAGGCCATTATACACTTTGTCAAAACCTATAAAACTGTGCAGTGCAAAGTGTAAATTATAATGTAAACTAGAGACCATGGTTAGTAGCAAAGCTTCAATATGTGTTCATCAATTGTAACAAAAGTACCAGACTAATGAAAGAAGTTGTTAATGGGGGAAAATGTGGGAAGGGGAGAGGGGGGGTATATGGGAATCCCCTATATTTTCAATGTAACATTTAAGTAATCTAAAGCTTCTATTAAAGAAGTTAAAAAAAAAAAAACGAAAAACTGTACAACTGTAAGGTGCAAAGTGTAAACCAAAATGTAAACTATTGACCACGGTTAGTAGCAATGCTTCAATATTTGTCCATTAATTGTAACAAATGTACATACTCATGTAAGATAATATTAATAGGAGAAAATGTGAGGAGGGTGAGGTCTATGGGACTCCTCTAAATTTTCTGTCTGACTTTTCTTTAACGTAAAACTTTTTGGGGAATGAAGTGGAAAAAAAAAGAAAAAAATAATAATTCTTTTTGACAGCAATTTTAATGGCTATAAAGTAAGATTTATTATCCCTTTTATGTATCATGTTTGACACAGATGATTCAACGTTAGAATTAAAGCATTGAAAGAGAAGGAGAGAGAAATGAAGCCTTGTACAAAATTAAAGGTAATGTCTGGAATCTATCCTCCCCCCACACAGCTCCTCTCCTTAGCAACACCCCTCACCTCCCTGGCTGGCAAGAATGATTCTATATATTAGCAAGCCTGTTCTTTATTCTCTTATATTTTCATGTATTTTAGTTTAGGAAGAGAGGAGGTTAACAAAGGAGAGATAAGAACCAATTTTTTAGAAACACAAAACTCAGTCACTTTCAAACTGAGAAATTCCTAACCAAGCTGAGTGGAATAAAATGATGTAACATCATTTCACCTGGAGGCTGGACACCTTAGAGTCTTATGGTTCAATGTATTCAAGTGCAATCTATTATCTTCTGCTTAAGGCTCAGCCCTATAGACTCTTTCATTATACTCTTCATTAAAATCCATCACTAAGACCTTGAAAAGGAGCATCCTTGCTATGCTTTAATATGAATATATTAGATACGTTCAGTGACCTGAGGAAAGCATGCAAGAATGTTTGGAATAGAATGAAATGAATCTTTCACTTATACAGCAAGAATGACTTTTCAAAATATTTGTACCTATCAGTAGATGCGGGTTTATTACTTAAGGATTTATAATGTTAAAACAAGCCAAGAAGAACATATTGACGGTTATATGCTCAGAACTATGTTTGGTACAATAAATATTCAAGAGAAGCCCAAGACAGAGGGCATACCTTGGGGAAAGACAGGACAGGCTTGCATGACTTTCCTAGAGAAAGACCTCAAGGCATATAAAGTTAGTGCCCAATGACCCAAGGTTACAGGTATTTAAAGTGCTTCTCTGGAAGTTTAGAAAAGGGAGAGGTCATTCCGAGTATAAGCATAGGATCAGAATATGTTAGGGCTTAGAGATAAGCTAATTTCTGAATTCACAGGTAAGTAAAATTAGGTCTACAGAAAAAAAGAATTAGTATTTTTCTACAACCAAATACTTTGTATGTGCTATTTCACTTAATTCTGTCACCAAGTCTGTGAATTTGGTGTTACTAGCCCTATTTTCATTTGAAAACCCTGATGCTGATAGATTTTCTTTTGCTGTGTAAGCTTTCAAATTCAGGATTTCACACCCAGGGTTGTCTGACTCTAAAGCCAATCTTTTTTCCAAAGCATGAAAACATTTAGTAGATATCTATTATGTACAAAGAACATTCATATATTTTATCTTAATTAATTATTTTTAAATTTTATTTTGGTAGCATATATGCAACATAAAATTTCTCCCTTTAGCCACTTTCAAGTGTACAATTCACTGGTATTAATGACATTCACAATGTTTGTGCTACCATCACCACCATCCATTACAAAAACTTTTCAACACCTGTTAGAGGTTCCCCTTTACCAGGTTTGCAATGATTAACAGGTCACAAGACTGTGAATCAATACCCCTGTGACATAAATTGAAGACAGGCAGCCTCCAGCCATAACCCACCTGACAGATTGAGCAAGCCATCCCCTACAGGCTAGGAGCCAGCCCTTCCCCTCCCAAGAGAGAACAAAGGAGCCATATAGAAGTGGAGCATATAAGGGCTCCACTGGGCTCAGGCACCACCAACCCCCCCACACACACATTCCAAGACTACTCTACCTCCTAGCCCACTACCCTCTAGCCATTTGCCCCCAGGCTGTACTCAGTTTCCCCGCATATTCATGTACTGTATAAAGTCATATCCACCATCCCCCAAGGGTGGGTTGAAGTCTCTCTTCAGACACCCACAATGCCAGCAGGGGGGCTGAAGTCTATTTTTCAGAACCCCTCCATCAGGAGAGTCTCCCAATAAACTTTCTGCCTGCAATCATCAGTCTCCGCATTCCAGTGAGTGCTGTTTTTTTCTAACACCCCAAACAGAAACAGTATACCTGTTAAGCAATAACTACCTCCTGTCCTCTGGCAACCTGTAATCTACTTTCTGTCTGAATTTGCATATTGTGGGTATTTCATACATAAGTGAAGCATTCAGTATTTGTCTTCTTGTATCTGGCTTATTTCACTCAACATGATGTCTTAAAGGTTCATCCATGTTATCACACATATCAAAACTTATTACTTTTTCATACTTGAGTAGTCTTCCTTTGAATGTATGTTTCACTTTTGTTTATCCATTCTTCTGTTGATGGACACTCGAATTGCTTTCACCTTTTGGCTATTGTAAATAATGCTGCTGTGAATATTAAGGTATGAAATAGCTGCCCAAGTCCCTGCTTTCAAGTCTTTTGGGTATATACCTAGAAATGGGATTGTTAGTCATGTGGGAATCTTATATTTAACTTTCTGAGAATCACCAAACTGCTTTCTACAGCGGCTGCATCTTTTTACATTCCCATCAACCAAGTACTAGGGTTCCTCTTTCTGCATCCTTGTCAGCATTTGTTATTTTTCATTTATTTAATAATAGCCATCCTAGTGGGTATGAAGTGGTATCTCAGTATGCTCTTGATTTGTGTTGCCCTAATGACTAATGATGTTGCACATCTTTACATGTGTTTATAGGCTATTTGTCTATCTTCTTTGAAGAAATGTCTATTCATGCCCTTTGCCTATTTTTAATTTGTTTGTTTGTTTGTTGTTGAGTTGTAGGAGTTTGTATATATTCTGTGTATTAAACCCTTATCAGATATACAGTTTCCAAATACTTTCTCCCATTCTATAAGTTGTATTTTCACCATATTTTTTTTGATGCACAAAAGTTTTTAATTTTGATGAAGTTCAATTGATCTATAATTGAGCACAATTCTGATCCCACCTAAATAAACTTACAAACAAAATCTGAAAGGATCAGACTGTTTCCAAGTAGCATAACTGTGTCCTACAACAAAGCACAGAATATTTATAAGATTGTAAAAATATGTAATACCCAACAAGGTAAAATTCATATCTGTCTCAAATCAAAAATTAACAGGCATGTAAATAAGTAGGGAAATATGAAGCACAATGAAAAAAATTAAATCATAAATGTTGGAGATGTTCTGCCTTTTGCTTTAGGTGGAAGTTACATGGGTATAATAAATTGTCAAAATTCTTCAAACTGAAAAAAACAGATAAAAACGATTCAGAACTCACAGAGATGTTAGAATGGCACGAGGATATTAAAACAGTTATAACTGTATTCCATATGTAAAGAAATAGGCTAAGTAGAGGGATAGGAGATACAAAAATAATAATAAACTACAATATCTAAGATGAAAAAAAATACACTGAATGAAATTAAGTATAGATTATACTTTCAAAAAAATTTACTAAACATGAAGACATAGCAAATAGAAATTCCAAACAAACACTCAAGAGAATTTTAAAAAGTGAACACAGCATCAGTGAGCGTGGTACAACTTCAAGTGACCTAATATAACTGGATTTCCTAAAGAAGAGATGGGAGTGGGGTAAAATAATTCTTTGAAGAATTAAGGAATGAAAATTTCCCAAGTAGTTACAAACTATAAACCCATAAATCCCAAGTAAAAGAAACACAAAGGAAATGACATCAAGGCAAATCATAAATTGCTCAAAGTAGTGATAAAGAAAAAATCTTAAAAATAGCATGAGATAAAAAGACAGATTAGCTACAACCAAACTATAACTTACTTGCTCTTTAAAACAGCTTTTCTATAATAACTAATTTAAGTCACCGTCTTTCCTTTTTTATGTTATGTCATAGTGATTTCTGATTTAATCAAGTAATCCAGACTATCTTTCAGGTACTTTTCTCAAACTTTTTTAACAAACCATCTCACCCTTTACTTTCAGTCCTCCTGGAACTCTATATAATAGTGAGGTGTTTCTACACACAGATCTATTTTCCTATTCATTCACTGTGCAAGTTCTAGTAAGTCATTTTAAATCTATTTGCCTCATTTGACTCACCAATAAAATTAGGTTGCTATTTCTCCTTTGGACATTTAGCTAAAACAGAGTTGATTAGGGAAGATATGTGAGATCTATTTTCTTTTTTCTTTCTTTCTTTTCCCCCTCTAATTGCCACCTTAAAACAAAGTATAATTTCTCCTGGATTCATCCTCTATTCACTCATGTTATCTTTATGTTAAGCCTCCTCCTTTGATGCAATGCTCCACATTTTTTTAAAAAAACTTCTTGTAGTACTCTTTTTTTAGCATCAATAATTCAAGGATAAAGAGTTGAGAGAATGATAGTTCCCATTCAATTAAAACAAAGTAGGACAGCATGATACTGAATTTTAGGTGTAATAGTTTTGCTGAAATCAGCACTGAGAACTGTGTATTGTCTACATTTTAATTAAGTCAGCAAAGAAACCTTAAAACAGGAGTTTCCCTAAAACAGTTTAGATATTCTTTTGTGGGTTTTGTTTGTTTGTTTGTTTGTTTTGTTTTGTTTTTTCCTTTTTTTCTTCTTCTTTTTTTCTTTTTAAAAAGATGCTTAGATTACATAAATGTTACACAAAAATTATAGGGATTCCCATGTTCCCCACCTCCCATACCTCCCACAACCTCCAACATAATCATCTTTCATTAGTGTGGCACATCACCTGCAATGGATATACGTATCTTGGGGCTTTGCCACTAAGCATGGACCATAGTTCACATTGTAGATGACACTCTCTCCCACACAGTTCTGCATGGTATATGCTGATGTAAAATGGCTATATCTGTCGTTGCAATGTCACTCAGGATAATTCCCAAGTCCCAAAATAGCCCCTGGTTACAACTGTTTTTCCCTCTCCCTGCCTCCAAAGTGTCTAGTGGTCACTGGCTCCACATTAATGTTGTAATTTCTTCCATTGCTTTAATCACATTATGTCTATAACAGAATACCAGTAAGTCCACTCTAGTCCATGGCTCTTCCCCCAATCCTGAGGAGTCTGGGATGGTGATGTCCACTCCACCTCTAAGTGAGGGGGGCCTTATATCCCATAGATAAGATGGATGGGATTATCCTGCCTGCAGCTGCAGACTCTCTCCATTCCCTGGGATGGCTGTTGTCTGTCATATCTCTGCGCCAGGTATCTTGGGTGAGTCCATTGAGCTGTAAAGTAGGAGTTGCAGCTCCACTGAGATTCCAGGCCCAGCTGGCACAATGATCCACTGATGAGTTCTTGTTATTGATGACTAGCCTTACGAGTCTTTGCTCTTGAAATTGAAACTTAGCCTATCGTTATGGGGTGCCTAAGGGTTGCCTCCTGAAAGCCTCCTTCTTGCTCAAATGTGGGTTCTCTCTAAGCCAAACTCAGCATTTGAATGCATTACCTTCCTCCCAGCATGGGACATGACTCCTGGGGATGAGCCTCCCTGGCAACGAGGGATTACTACCAATTGCTAAACTGGCAATACGACTGGAAAAAGACCTTGAATAAAAGGGGGAAAAGGTAAAGACAAATGAGTTCATATGGCTAAGAGACTTCAAAGTGAGTTGGGAGGTCATCCCAGAGGTAACATACGCACACCTCCGTAGGATCTCCTAGAACACCAAAGTGGATATTACCCAAAATAGAGAGGCTCCTGAGGGCTCTGGAGACACCCAGGTCCTATATAAGGGTGGATAGCTCCAGAGATTGATGCCTTATCAATGGGCTCTACTTTGGAATCTGTGCTCCTGATTGACAGAGTTGGACTCAAATAAGTTCTCCCTGCAAGTAGTCCATCAGTCCCTTCTATTCAAACCTATATGTGCTATATGTGGTGCTGGAGTTTGTAGGTGTACTTCCGGAGACTGGAGCCTTTATATATTCTTTTGTATTGTAGTTTAAGCACATCAGTTTCCCTGAGAGGCTCGTTTTTATTCAAATCAAACTCAGAACAAATGTCACTCCATCCTATTGTGATGCCTGTTGAGACCTTTATAGCTTTCTATTTTTTATAGAGTCTCCACTGTAAATAATTTGCCTTTTGAAGTTATCTATTGCCTAAAGGCCAAAGGTCCTAACAGACCTTGACTCAGAAACATGAACTTTTTTTTTAAGGACCTAAAATTTTATCTCCTCCATGAATTGTAATAATTCAATGATGATTGCTATTACTTATTTCACATTACTCTCACTATTTTTTATCTCACTTTTAAAAATGGACATTTCAATATTGTATCTTTTAACATTATACATTATTTTGGCTTGAGATTTGGAGTCCCTGGGCCAAAGGAAAATTTACTTATCTGATTAATTTTGGTTGGTGTCCATAAGAATATAAGAAGTAGGTGACTGGGAAATCTTAGTCTAATTAAAACCGAATTAAAAAAAAAAAACAGGAAAATACGTGACAAAAAAAGCAGGAAATGCTGAAGCAATTTATGACTCTCTTGACTATTGTATATCTGAATATAAATAAATTACTTATTAGTGTTATTTTAGCCATACTCAGCTAAATACTTACCATTAGGGACACATTTTCTAGGAAGAAAAGGAATACTGTCATTGTTGACATTCTGACAATGTTGTTTTGCAGCTCTTAACAGGAATAATGTTTCTGATATACAATTGTATGTGCTTGTATATATAACATTATGTACTAGAACATCTGTGACTATATGGTAACGTGACCATTGCAGAGATACACAGAACAAGCCATGATCTATTTATTAATATACACATGCAATTTTGTTTAGCTTATGCAGATATCCTATTAAATAGTAAAAGTGTAAGATTCTTTCCATAATGTAAAATAAGGCAAAGATAAGATATGAATAATAAGTTTTAATGTTGAATGGAAATTTAACTAAAACATTTTTCCTTTTGGGCTGCATTCTAGTTGCACTGTGTCAGGGAAATAAAACAAACAAAACAGAGGGCAGAAAAAAAATGCAACATGAGAGAATTTAGAGCTCAATGCAAAAAGCCTCTTAGGGAGATAAAAAGTAGGACTGTACACCAGCCTTTATCACAACAAAATCACATACAGAGAAACCAAGTTCAAGTTAGGATATAAAGGAATGTAAACCATCAGGAACCAGGAAGCTTGGGCAGTTTGGCCTAGAGAAGGTGAAGACTTGCTTGTGCTCCACTGGAGGTCATTGCCTTGCTCTTACTGATCTAAATACAGATGCTGTAAAACTAGCACATTATAATAATCAGACTAAGAAATCGAGAAACAAAGCTGTTATTACTGCTTATTGCATACGTTATACATCAGTCCTCAGAACCACTCCCTGAAGTAGGTGCCATTATCTCCCTTTTGTAGATGAGAAAACTGAGCCTGAAAGTGGATAATTAACTCACTTTGGTTTACCAGATGGGAAGTAGGAAACTGGAATTCAATCCGAGGCCTGCTTAACTTCAAAACTTTGTCTTATGCTGATATACGGAAAAAGGCAAAGAAAGGTAGCCTGCATGCTGTTACGTGATTTGTGTTGAACAACAAAGAACAGTGAAGTTAAATAAGAAGACTTTGGAAGCTAGAAGACTAATTACTTTTTAAAAACATGTTTCTGTTTAGTTTGCCTTAAACCAATTATAGCAATGTTTATATTGGATACTGGAATTATACAATGCTATGTTCCTGCAGTCATTGACTGTTTCAATTTTAATGCAGATTTTTGACATTAAGTACACATAGCTAGGGACTTGAGGTTGTGATTTTTGTCACCATTTCTAAGACATATAAAAGACCATATGTGGTTGCAGAAATTTTCTGAAGTATCCTAAGAATAAATTTTAGTTGAACAAATAATGACCAAATAATTCTACTGCATGATCATTCAGAAAGACTCACACACCCAACTTCTTTTTTATAGGTCCTTGTCTTCTCAGTTTGGATTTAAGGTATTAATTTACAACTGTAGAAGTCTGAAAATTATCCTGCATTCAGGAGTTTGAATATTTCTGTGACTCTGTCTGTACATTTCCTAAATATGAAATTTAGTAAAGTATTTGATACCGATATAGGACAATTTCAGTCAACGTACATGTCAAGACATTCCTAGGAATGTATAAGGAAGCTTTTAAGTGGTCTGTGAGGCACCAAATCAAAGAACTGTTTGGAATTAATGACAAATTTTTTTTCTGGTAAAATCTCTTTTTAGGTAGACTGATGCCCACTACTTTGTTCTCTTGTACTGATTTTACTCCTATATGCATATGACTTCCATTCTCTTATTACACAAAGCCTAATGCCCCTTTGAGTTTAGCTTATTCTTTTCAACTCTCTAGAGTGGTACAGTAAGATTTTCCTGACATTCGATTAATGAAATATAAGATGGTACATCATAACATCTTTTCTCCATGATATTTTATATCATGTCATTCTCCAATTTAAACCACATTAGAACTTAATATTATTCTAATTGCAGTTGGATTATTTATTTCACATTCCAAAATTAGCTAATGCAAAAAAAATGAGGTCATTTTAATAGTGAAATATAGTCTTCATTGAAATTTCAGTGTAAATGTGATATTCTATGCCCTCTATGGGGAGAGATAACAACCTAGATGCCCCCTCTTGACAGTGTGAATGTTTCTATATTGATTTTTCTGGTGCTCTCCTTGAAGTGTTAATTGACCAAACACTAATAATACTGATGTGATTGCTATAGGGGATTTGGAAGGAAATGATTCCCAAGAAATGTTTTCTGATTTCCCGTCTCTCTTTGTATATTTTAATCCATTACTCATATTTTACAGAAAAATCACTAGCTTCATAGATGAAGCCTTTGCTGCTAACTACTATTACTGCTTCGCTATGTATCTTCAGACAATTGATTTGCACTTAGAGGACAGCATTTAGAGCCTCATGAATATAAGGACTAGCCAAGGTACACTTGGAAAATTGTAAATCTTAATAGCAGCATAAGGAATTGGTCCTACTGTCACTTTGAATTGATGCATCCAATGAGAACAGGCTTCTTTAAGGTTACTTACTCTTAATAGTTCTCTCACTAACCTTGGTTTATACCAGGCTTCCAAATATGTGCCATTTAGTTCATTCTCTTTATTCATTTCTTAGCCAACAAGCAGTTGAATTACCTAGGCTTTCCCCTCAATCATTTCCTCTATTGTCTCACACTTTACTACTGCTTTTTTTTTGAAGGGTGGGTGTATTAGTCAGCCAAAGGGGTGCTAATGTGAAATACCAAAAATGGGTTGGTCTTTATAAAGGGTATTTATTTGGGGTAGAAGTTCACAGTTACCAGGCCATAAAGCATAAGTTTCTTCCCTCACCAAAGTCCATTGTTATGTGTTGGAGCAAGACAGCTGCCGGCGTTTGCCAGGGTTCAGGCTTCTGGGGTTCCTCTCTTCCTGGGGCTGCGTTTCTCTCTGGGCTTAGCTCCTGGTTCCTCCACAAGGTCAGCTGTAGATGATCAGGCAAATGGCTTGCTTCTCTTCTCCTGGGGCCTTCTTTCCAATATCAAAACTGCTTCTCAAAAGACTGCTACTCCTCTGTTCTTTGCCTTGCCTTTTACATTCAATTCCCCACCCACCAGGGGGTGGGGCTCAACGCCCTACTGACTGACATGGCCCAGTCAATGCCCCAATCATAATTCAATCATGCCCAGATTAACAGATCAGATTACAAGCATGATCCAATTATATTTTTGGAATTCATTATTACATCAAATTCCCCAACGGTTACAGTGGGGTAGAGTTATTTCCAGCATTTCAGGGTCTTGATGGTCCACGTTGGCCACAATATACTGCACATTCCCTGAGTGCGCAGTGGTGTAGGACATTTAAAACAAATAAGCAATTGTCCCTGGTGTGGCCTTTATAACATTTAGTGTTGTGGAATCATTCACAAATTAATGTTCATACTTTATGACGTCTTATAAATTTGAACTGGAATTATGTTTTTATGATGATGATTGCACTTTTGTTGGGGGGGATGAGGGAGAAAATGAGTTATTGAATGTAAATACGATTCTGCAGAGGTCATTTCTTTGTGAGGGTCAGGGAAAGAGCAAGTATTTATTGCACCATTAATTAATATCAATGCATTCTTACTCTGCATTTCAACACTCATAGTTGGTACTACAGGGACATGATCTCATATATGAAATCTCTCAAGCCAAATATGTCTCAGAATTCAGAAAACTTCAGGTTTTAGGGCCTGGGGCATCTCCCCACAATCAACAACCTTAATCCTCGGTGAAAGTGTATGATTACACCAAATAAAGACCATAAATAGCAATCACTTCAGTTCCAATCAGGTTTGCTGACAGTAAGTTCAGGTCAAGTGAAGTTTTGCTGCCAAGTAAGAAAAAGATTGTCTTCAGTGGGTTTTGGATTTCAGAATTGTGAATAAGAGATAGTGGGCCTGTATTAAACCTCAATTTAGAAGGAAGAAATTGGGATATGATGTGGCTAATGCAAGTCGAGGTAGATAATTTGAATGCAGACCTGTGTTTATCCAGAGGCTTTTATTGATTGTTTTTGTTGAACCTAAATTTAAGAATTTCTACAAAGGTATTCTTGAAGAATAACTGGAGAAAAGTAGAATAGCACTATTCTACTACAGACTTATTATTCTAGCAATGGAAGAACTCTTATCATTGATGTAAAGGCAGTGGCCACCAGAGGTTCTGAGGGATGGGAGAGGAAAGTATAGGTGTAATATGGGGGCATTATCGGTTCATTGGAATTGTCCTGAATGAGGTTGCAGTGATGGATACAGGCCATTATTTATTTTGTCATAACCTACAAAATTGTGCAGGACAAAGAGTAAACTATAATGTAAACTGTAGTCCATGGTTAGTAGCAATGCTTACATATGGGTTCATCAATTGTAACAAATGTAGCACACTAATGAAAGATGTTGTTAATGTGGGAAAGTGTGGGAGGGGGAGGGAGCGGTGCATATGGGAATCCCTTATATTTTTTTATGTAATACTTATGTAATATAAATCTTTAAAAATAAAAAATTAATTATTAAAAAATAATAATTGGAGAATTGGGTTCTTTAATGGACACTAAAATAAAGGTTTTCAAATTTTACCCATTTTTAAATCAGTATTTTTATACTTCTGAACAGTTTTCTAATATGATCACTAATCACAAAATCATGGGGAAGTTATTTTTTCATGTTTCAGAAGTTAATTTATATTCAATCAAAGGAAAATCTTATAAGCTTTCCTTGCTCTATCTGATTTTAAATTAGCTCAAGTGGCTATCAAGTGGTTGCTTTGATACTGAACATTTGATGCTGATTAGACTTGAAGGACCCATGAAGTTATTTTCATGGCAATTCATGTGGGCTATTAATAAATTATGGTTTATGTTCACATTTATTTCCATCTACACAAGCCTCACTTTTTCAAGCACTTTTTCAAAGTGTGTGGAGTTTGTTAACAGGTATTAACTGGATACATTGGCATGTTGACAATGCAGTTTTGCCTGGGCAAAAAAAGCTGGCAAAATGAACTGCAAATGTTCTGGGATACTACTCAGCCAGAACTTTGGGTTTTTTAGAAAAATATGATGTTATCCTCAATACCAGATGCTGCATGCTAAAAATGTTGGACCAAGTACTCCTTTATTGGAAGGCCAAAATATAGTCCCCGTGTTGTAAGAAGCCAGAATTTTCTACACTTAGGTGAACTCTCCAAGCTTATACCACAAACAAAGAAACATAGAGCAATTCTACTGGAATATTTTAAACTGGAAATAAGTGACAACCTTGTTAGTGTGTTCAATGACGTTTAGGGGCTTTTCCTACAGTAATTGGGCTCTTAAAATCACTAAAATTCTCACTCCTTTGCTGCCATCCTCAGTTAGTGAGAAGCCAGTTTATAAGATCATCCTTCCTAACAAAATTTTATACTGCAATCAAATCACTTAATGATTTGGAAAACACATCTCTATTGCAGCCACACATTTTGAAATAAGTACTTGTATTCTAATAACGGCAAGAAAAGATTTTAATCAAACATACTCAGGTCTTCACAAACACTCAAGGAATAAAACTGTTAGATATATAACATTGTGACCAATATTCAGAAACATAGAGTAATTATGTATCTTAAAAGATGTCTAGCATATCATGATTATCTTCCATTTTTAATAGAAAATTAAAATTGCAAAATATGCAAAGGTAACCTAAAACTAAATTTATCCAAGTGAAAGAACTGTTAAAGAAAAAAGTAAATCACTCAATAATTTGGATTCTACTTCTGATCTCTTTTGCAGTCATTCTTTTCATACTTACATTATTTGGCCTTAGACTATAAACACCAATGGTATACTTAGGATGAAAAAACCCACAATGGGTTTGAAATGAAAATAAACGATCTCTACGAAGTTTGGTGATTCAAGCATCTAAAATGATCTCATCCCTGGGATCCAGTGGAATAAAAAAAAATAAATAAATAAAAAAAGATGTGCTGGCAAAATCATTTTGGTCATGAATAACAGAAAGCATTCTCTCATAAATAATGCAATGTCATCCATACTATTCTTGGCATAATTTTCCTTTAATTCCTATTCAAAAACTTGAATAACTAATATCTCTAGCATCTTTAAACAATGCCAAATATTCTCAAAAAAGTTGTTTAATATCTCTAACATGAAATATTCATGGCCATTTATGGATATCTATGTAAATAGTTTTAGTCTACTAAGGAACTTTTTCTCATTAAGATATAACTATTTTTATGACATTATAAAAATTTATATTCACCAAGAAACTTTTCATTGGATTTAGATACACGTGGCCTTCACACTGATCAGATGTGTAACTGAGAGAGAAAATAGATGATCATACTGTTCACTGTGATTCCCACTCAGGAATACGAAGGGAAATATTCCCTGAAAAGACATATGAAGACACAGAGAGAAATTGGAGAATGACAATTTGTTTTGTTTTGTTTTAATTTACTGGTTAAATATAAAAATAAAGAGAACAGAATCAAATAAAAACAGGTTTCCTTTCAATTTAGTCATGACATATAAAAATTGACTGGTCCAGAAAAGGCAACACGATGGACATACAGCAAAATATTTCCAAACTAAATTGAGATAAGGATTATTGCTGCCCTTTTTAAAATTGTATCCTTAAATACAAGAACAAATCAGGATACTGGAATAGATGGGAGAGCACATGTTATGTAGAAAGGAGGAGCTAGCTCCTTATAAATACCTTTCCAGTGGTTTGTGACATGTTTATACATATTCTTCCTAAGAATGTAAACTTTCATAAAGTGGCTTTCCCCTCTATATTTGTTCTGATTCATTATTTATTGAAAAAGTAATCTTAAAGCCTCAAATATCAAAGATCCAGGGACTAGATTGTAGAACAGCTAAGCCCCATGCATTAGCAGTAATTTTTGAAAACCAAGCTGGACAGTTGTAAGAAAAAAAGTAGTTGGAAATTTCTCTACTTGGGAGAATTTCTGCTTATTGTAGAGAAAATGGTTAGAGGAACGCTAGCATGCAATTTGGGATTTTTATGTCTTTGTAGGTTAACATGGAGCCTGTGTCTAGTCCTTGGATTTCCAAGCTGAGAAACTTGTTTACTTGATTACTTTGGTTCAACTTGAAGTGATTAAGCGCTACAAAAACTATTTACATTATTTAAACAATCTCATTCAAAAGAAATATAGAAACCAGAAGAACAATTTTTTTAGTTTTCCAAGGGAAATTTACATAGATTGGGAATAGATCTATTTGACCAAGTACAGATCGGAATATCTTTCCCTTAATCAATGATTCTCCATAGTTCTCAATTAATTTATTCAATTTCTCTGTTATCATCACTTTACTTAAAGTTGAACAACACATTTTACTTGTCAATGGTTGAAACTCCTTGAAATAAATCACCTATTTTTATATATAGGATTCACCAAACCCAAACTGACTCCTTAAAGCTTGATTTACTCCACTGCCTGGGGCATATGCTTATTGAGTAGGATGTGTGACACAATACGCTATGTTTAATTTAAATGATTTCTATCTTGGGCTTTCTCTTGCAGTTTTAGTCAAATAAATTAAATATGTTTGCTGCAATTCTACTGTGCACAGAAAATTAATATAATCTAGTTTGTCATTTGTAAATGTGATAGAGTGTAAATCTTTGAATCAGAAGCATTGTGTTTCTAGCCTGTTTCTGCCACTTAGTGTCTGTCAAACACTGGGCAATTTATTCACCTTCTAAATCTATTTTGCCAGCTATGCTTTGGAGGCTTATATAAAATACATCTTTCAAATTAGGTGTGAGAATCAAGTCAAATAAGACAATTGTATAAAAATGCTTCTTGAAATATTATTTCTAAGCCAAAGAAAAGAATTGTAAAAACATTTTTTTAAAAAGACAAAGGAAGAACTTGATCTGAATACCTACCTAAAGGACTTTTGGACATCTCCCAGAGTCAACTCTTTTTGATTGCCCTGACCCTCCTGTTGGAAGTGGTAAAAGCAGGTGGAGGTCAGAGAGTGTGAAGCCAGCTGTGCTCCTCAAATGAAAGTCACCTCGTGGAAACATGAGACAAGGTGATGAAAGGTTCCCTCTTAATAAAATAAGGGGAATAGAAAAATTAGGCGACTATACAAATGCAGTGGCAGTGGGAATAAAAAGTAAAATTTGAAAGACATTTTTGAGATAAAATCAACAGCATTATTTGATTTACTGAATGTAGGTAGTGGAAAGAACAAGAAGAGACAGGAGTTTTAAAAAAAAACACATTCAGCATTTGGCAATGCCAGGCATTCTATGTGCTGGGGATACAGGCTGAACATAAAAGACACAGTCCCTGCCTTCAAAGAACAGATGCAAATTTTGGAATCGCAAAATGAAATACTATATTCTAGAACTTCCTAATTTCTTAGCTTCATACCTAGCCCCAAAAACATACACATTAAAAGGGTCTCCTTTGAACAGTCGAAAGAATTTAGATGTTGGTATCATTAGGTTGGTGGAAAGTAATTGCGGTTTCGGACTGTGAATTTTAAATCATTATATGCTAGGCACAAACACATCTTTATTAATCAAAATAGGAACCATTACAATCAACACATTTTTGCCAACAAAAAATAAGTTTATTCCTGTAGGGTAAAAATTCGTGCTTAGGGATTCGACGAACTCTTGGAAAGCATTTTCTGCATCCTGTTGGTTGTGGAAACGTTTTCCCTGCAAAAAGTTGTCGAGGTGCTTGAAGAGCAGGTAGTCGGTTGGTGAGGGGTCAGGTGAATATGGCGGATGAGGCAAAATTTTGTAGCCCAATTCATTCAACTTCTGAAGCATTGGTTGTGAAATGTGCGGTCAGGTGTTGTGGAGAAGAATTGGGTTTTTCTGCTGACCGCTGCCAGCTGCAGGCATTGCAGTTTTCAGTGCATCTCATCGATTTGCTGAGCATCCTTCTCAGATGTGATGGCTTCCCTGGGATTCAGAAAGCTGTAGTGGATCATACCGGCAGCAGACCACCACACAGTGACCATGACTTTTATATGGTGCAAGTTTGGCTTTGGGAAGTGCTTTGGAGCTTCTTCGCGGTCCAGCCACTGAGCTGTTTGTTGCCAGTTGTCATATAAAAGCCACTTTTCATTGCACATCACAATCCGATTGAGAAATGGTTCACTGTTGTTGCATAGAATAAGAGAAGACACTTTCAAAAGGACGATTTTTTTAATTCTTGGTCAGCTCATGAGGCATCTGCTTGTCGAGCTTTTTCACCTTTCTATTTTGTTTCAAATGCTGAATGACCATAGAATGGTCGACGTTGAGGTCTTCGGCAACTTCTCGTGTAGTTGTAAGAGGATCAACTTCAATGATTGCTCTCAGTTGGTCATTGTCAACTTTTGATGGCCAGCCACTACGCTCCTCATCTTCAAGGCTCTCGTCTCCTTTGCAAAACTTGTTGAACCACCACTGCACTGTACGTTCGTTAGTAGTTCCTGGCCAAATGCGCTGTTGATGTTGTGAGTTGTCTCCAGGCTTTATGACCCATTTTGAACTCAAATAAGAAAATCACTCAAATTTGCTTTTTGTCAAACATCATTTCCACAGTCTAAAATAAATATAAAATGAACAGCAATTAATTTTAAAAATTTATGTTTTTTTAGCAAAAAAACATAAAGTGAGAAATGCACATTAAAATGATGCGTAACATACCACATTTATTTAAGATTGTATTCCAATATCAAATGGAAAATTTCAACAATGCAAAACCGCAATTACTTTTGTAATAGTATTAGTCAGACCTAGTTTTGAATCATTAATTCAGAATTAACCAGCTTTGTGATCTTGGAGCAGTTACTTAACATTTCTGAACCTTAGTTTCTTTGTCTGCAACATGAGACTAATAATATCCACCTTACATAGCTGATATAAAAGTGAGGTAAGAGGATATATAAAAGGCATGTAGCACATTTCCAGGTCCACAATAGATAGTCAATAAATACTTTCAATAGAAATCTTATGTAGCTTCCAGTAAAAAATTCATATATATATTATTTTTGTTTTTTCCTGGTGGGAGGAAGAAGATTAGAGACATAGGGGTGGGACAGATGAGGCTAAAAGCTATTAAGAAGATGAATGGGAAACCAAAAGAAGCTTTGCTCTCTTCATGATTATGATTAGGATAAGTCCGTTTCATCTTCTCAGCTGTATTTGTGACCAAGAGATACCTATCATGATTTAGTGTAGTGATTCTCAACACTTTTTTAAAAAAGATTAATTTTATTAATTTATTTCTCCTTCCCCCAATCATTGTTTTGCACTTGCTGTCTTCTCTCTCTTCATTTTCTTTTAGGAGGCACCAGGAACCAAACCTGGGGCCTCCCATGTGGGACAGAGGCACCCAATCACTTGAGCCACCTCCGCTCCCTGCTTGTTGTATCTCTCATTGAGTTTCTTCGCTGTGTCTCTTTGTTGCATCATCTCACTGCATCATCTTGTTGCATCATCCTGTTGCATCAGCTTGCTGCACCAGCCCATCGCATCAGCTTGCTGTCTTGCTCATTTTCTTTAGGAGGCACCAAGAACCAAACCCAAGATCTCCCATGTGGTAGGCAGGCGCCCAACTGCTTGAGCCACATCCGCATCCTTCCCAACACTTTTTGCTATGAAGATCCCTTTTTAATATTAAAAAGGAATCACAGACACTAAGATAGTAATTTTTAGCAATCATTGCTTTAAAAAAAACATAATAATATGAATTTACTCTGAATTCAATTAAAAATTTATAAAGTTGTATCTTATTTATTACATTGGCATCTCTGTACATTTGAAAAACAGTCTTAAAGATATCATGGAGATATATTATTTATTCAGTTGGCAGATATATATGTGTGAATATGAATTTTTTGTGAAATAATTCCAAAGCACTCTCAAGGTTAATGGCCTGAAAATTTGGACCCACTGGCCATGTGCAGATCACAAACGTAGAAATCAGCAGATTTTTCCCACTATCTTAGCAAACTTGATCAAGTAATTTATTTTACCTTTTAGTACTTCCATTGAAATATCATTGATATATGTGCTGTATCTCTAGCATTAAGCAATTGTGAAGCTTAAATGGGATGTCATAAAAAAGTTTTCAGAGTGAAAAACCTGGTTGTCTTTTGACACCTATTGGGAGCAACAGAAGCTGTAGAAAGAGGAAATGTGAAATTGTAATAGCAGTAGTGGTAGAGGTGGTAGTAGTAGTACAGTTTTCCCCTGGAAGATGCCTGAACTATTTTTCTCTACTTCAGTTATTTTTAAGACCTACATGCCAGATGTGTTATCTCCAAAACTCCTATGTTCTCAGCTATCAAATGGAAAAAAATTCTTAGAATGGGGAAATTTTTCTATCATACTCCAAGACATTTTTTACTAGAGGAAAGCACATAATAACATTTTTTAAATGAAGGTCAATTGAGCTGTTCACCTGATAGTTTATAGCTGGCCTTGTGGAGAGAGCAGAGCAGCTGAGCCTAGAAAGAAATGAGCCCTGGGGAGAGAGACAAGCCTGCAGCTGAGATCAGAAGAAGCTAGGTCCACAGAGCCTTGAGAGGGAGAAGGAAGGCTGAACCCTTGCAGATGTTGGCAGCCATCTTGCTCCAACACTCGGCAACAGACTTTGGTGAGTGAAGTAACTTATGCTTTATGTCCTGGTAAATGTAAGCTTCTACCCCAGATAAATCCCCTTTATAAAAGCCAAAATAAATAAATAAATAAACAAACAAACAAATAAATAAATAAAGGTCAATGTTTTAGTTTGCCAAAGAGTTGCCAGAGTAAAGTACTAGAAATGGGTTGGCATTTATAAAGGGGATTTATTTGGGGTAAAAGCTTACAGTTCCAAGGCCATGAAAATTCCAATTCAAGGCACTATAAGAATTGCTTTCTCACCAAATTCAGCTGCCACACAGTGAAGTGAGATGACAGGTGATCTCTGCCTAGGTCTCTGCCGTCCCTTCCCGGCTGTAGCATCTCTCCGAGCTCAGCTGTGTGCAACCATGCACAGGACTTGTATCTTACCAGGCCTCCTCACTCAGACTTGCCTGCTCCACTTTCCTCCTGAGTTCAGCTGCAAGCTTTCAGGCGTATGACTCATCTCTCCCAGGTTCTCAGCGCTTTGAGCCTCTCCTTTCTCTCACATGGCAGAATCAAAATGGTGGAGCTTCCTTTTCCTGTGTGTCTCCATTTATATCAGACCCAACAAGAGGGCAGAGACTCAACCTGAGTCAAATTTGAAAGGGTCTCACACCCACAGGAATGGATTTAGTTCACAAACATAATCTTTCTCTTTTAGGGATTCATAGAAGAATTTCAAACTGCCACAGTCAACGTGGACTTTCTCATCTACAGAAAAGAAAATCCAAAAGTATTTCCTGGACAAGCATTATCTAGGGGCACTGCTGATATTTGCTCTTTTAGGAGCATCAAGAAAACAATAGCAAAGTCAATGATGGCCAATGATGGAAACTAAAGGATGACAGTGACAAATTTAGAATACTGTTTAAAATGAATTAGTGAATATATTTGAAGTGGGAGTTACCCTTCCAACTTCAAATAAGTTAAAGATCAGTAAGTAGTTCATGTCTTTTCAAGGAGTTGAATTTAGAGAGGAGAAATTCTGGAGATTTAGTTTGATATGAAGCCATTAATAAATTAAAAAGCCTTGTCAACTTTTTTACTATTACATTTTCTACCCTGAATGAAATAATTTATATTTTGAATGAAAGTGTTCTTCAAGGACAAAGTCAATGCTTAGTAAGACATAGCTTTACAAAACTTTGGAAAAATAAAGACTATTATTCAAAATTTAGGGGCTTTTCAAATTAAGGATCTAAGGTAGCTACAGATTCTATTTTGAAACAGTCTACAGAAAGAGACATAAGATTAAAAAGCTATAAACTATTTGACACCTTATAACAGAAGAGAAAGAGGAAGAGATAACCTGGCTGATCTCAAGGCAAGATAATAGAACCAGAGAAGGATTCACAGCAGGAGTGCAAAATTGGCCTGTGGGAGAGGGAGGGGCAGTAGTAAAGCTGCAGGAGAAGGGAAAGGGGAGAAGACTAGATTTATGCAAAAAATCTTTACTTGCTCTTTCCAAAATTAAGTTGACACATCCAAGTACATTTTATATCTAATTTGCCTTCTTTAGAGCTTGATTTGTTTTGTTTATAACGTGTTACCATGTTACCAAATGTTATCTTTTCATTCAAACTAGAGAGCTTTATTTTCTAAAGATTTGCTCAGTATTTTCCTCAGAGACACATTTCCGGACAGCCTGTTTCTCATTAGCTGGAATAAACAGGAGTGTGTTTATAGCACAGCGCCAGACTTAAAAGAATATCCTTTCCTAGCGATACTGGTCAGGGAATTAGCAGTGGTATAACGCAAAAGGAGTAAATTTCAGTGCCCAGCTGTGACATAAGGTAGACCATTGGTTTATTAAAAAGCAAACTGCATAACTCTTTGTGACACAAAGATAGAGTATTGTTTTGAACCCAATTTTATGGAGCTCTAACACATAAATACCCATTTGGACCAAAAGGATACATTATGTAGTGATTACAAAATGTTTAACTTCTGTTCAGAAAATATTAACTGCCTACTGTGCTCAATTCAGAGAATACAAAGATGTGTAAGACATTCTTGAATAGTTTACAGTCAAGTGACTAATCCAACCTACTGCATAAATAAAACCCTAGAAATAACTCTTTAAGACTATAAAGGTCCTTCGAAAAAATGTCAGTTAAGTCAATTAAATATATAGGAACTCATGAGTGGAAGCCCATAACATTATTAAAGGTAGTAAGAGAAAATACTTAATAAGTATGTTGATAATTTTTACCATTGTAAATACAATTCAAATATCTTGGCCAGCAAAATTAATAATCAAAGGTGAAGGAAAATCCACTCACATTTATGCAATTGCATTTTATAATCTGAGCTGCCTTCTTTTTTGGAGGCAATGTCGCTGTCATGTGGCCTCAGTTACCAGGACTATAAGGTGCAGTGACTGAGGAAATAAGTTAAATAATAAAGAGCCAATAGAATATTACTTAGAACATATAGATCTTGCTCTCCCTGGGTTTATAAATCCAGTTGACTATGTTATTCCTATAGCAGCAGTAATAAATATTGAATATTAGAAATAAGTATGCAATTCAGTTCCCTTAATAAATAATATATAAGGAGAATTTTTAAAAGAATGTATTTTTATTACTGACATCACTAAAATCAAGCAAAAGTCTAGCTCCCAGATGTTTTCAGTAATATCCTGAGATCCCTCTACTTCAGATATTAAAAGATAATATTGGACTAATTCCAAAAGAGAATATATAATCTAAAAATATTATTTATTTTCACAACAGCTCATTAATTGCTTAAAACCACATGCTATTCCTAAATGTTCATCTGACATTTAACACTACTACACTTATAAATTAAATTTTAAATCAAACAGTTTTTTCTGTCTTCATACCATGATTTTTTAATGGAATTTACATTGAAGATTTTCCCTTGGTTGGAATCCGTAACAGAAACTAAGTCAAAGTTAAGATTTTTACAAAAAAGAATCTGTTAAATGATGTCTCAATAAATTTCTTGCGGGATCCAACATACCCATGTTTTTTTGAAGGGATTGCATGTGGAGTAAAAGAAACTGCGGTGGCTGGTTTAAAGAGAAAGATTTTTACTATTACATATATGGTGACTGGAATATCTACATTTTTTCTTACACTAATGATTACTATCATCATTTTTTCTAAATATTGAGAAATCTGCATTATGAATCTATACCATTAATAGGAATTGACTTTAAATAGTAACAGTTGTGACTTCAAATACATATTTTCCTCAATCATCATTTTTTTGCTGTGAAAATAAAAATTCACACTGCATCCTGCAAACTTGGCTTGGAATGTTTAACAATTCTACTCTGCCCACAGGTTTAGACACAAAAGTCCCTAATCCTTCCCACCCCCATCCCCCAAATAGCTCCTTCCTTCTCCTTGAGTCTTGCACAGTTACCCCTTTGCACCATTCCTGAAGCAGCTATTTAGGAAAGGCTCCACATCTCTTGCTTCCCCAGCCTTCCTTCCTCTGGGGCAGAGATATGAGATCTGTGCTACCCAGGTTTTATTCATTTTAACAATTTTTTATAAGTTCTGACTTCTAATAACTCAGATTAAGGAGATCTTCCGGTCATACTTTTTTGCAAGACAGGATTTTGACCTGCTGGTCTAGCTTATTTCTAGTTTTGGATACAGAGAATGAAACGAAAGAAAAACCACTTCCCTCTTCCCTTTGGTGATTCTCCTGAGTGCTCTAAATGAATTCAATTTGATAATCAGACTTAAGGGGCAATTACCATCAATTCAGCCATAAAATCAATCAAAGGAGTTAACAAAAGATGACACCAAATATTTCACCCCAACTTTTCATTGATTGTTTGCATGTCAGTGATTTTTAATTGGGAGTAAGCGTGCAGGATGTCATGAGGTTCATTGAGAATCTGATAGTAACTTCAGAGCCCCACTTGAGGAAAAATGTGCATATGCCAATAATGCACAAGTGCTTTGCATACATTTCTGCAAGTTCAAAGAATCCTGAGGCCAACCCCTGAATTCACTAAAGTTCTGTGGACAGCAAATTAAAGTATCTTGAAACAGACAATATGTTCATAGAAGTGGCCATTACATTTTTTAGATTATATTTTCTCATGTATTACAAATGTTTAAATTTTCAGGTTCAATCCTTACATATATTCACGAATTTTCCTTTAATCCTTTCACCACTTCATATATTACACAATATTTTTGTTTCACTCTTTAGGATTTTTTATTTGATCTAGAATTGTGCTTTTTTATAACCTTCTTAAATATTCTTACTTGATATATTATTTGGTTAACCTAGTTTTATCCTTCCTGGATTAAACTTTGCCTTTCTTTATCAATCATAAATATAACATGTAATGTTTATTATTTTTATATTATTTTATGATAATGATCTTAACTACTACAAGCAAAATGTTTATTTATATAGTCAGGAATAAGATTTTTCCTCTTCCTAGGAGTTCTAGATAAAAGTTTGTATAGACATATGAAAGCAAGATTCATAGGTTTCTTAACTTCAAACCAGAGACGAATGATTTAAACTTCATTTTACAAAATAAGTTTTGAACGAGCTTTGTAACATTCTGCAGAATGTTTCAACAGAATGTTTGAGAGGGGGCAAAGAGAATAGAGAAAAAAAAGTGAGAAAGGGAGATGAACAGAGTAATCTGTTCCATTAGAACAGAGCTATAACAAAGTCATCTCAATAAACATGGGATATGATCATCTGGAAATCATCCCGGATAAATTGCCCAGAATATTGCAGTGAATACTGAAGGACAGCGTCTATTGGCTCAAACCATGGTCGATTTGGAATGTAACACTTGAGTATAGCCACTAAAAGATGACAAGGTCTCACTGTCATTCCAAAGAGAAAGGTGTTTTGGAGAAGGCACAGACACTCATTTTGTGACTGCTGTCAGGTGGGAGTGCTTTGATCAGAAAATGGAAAAAAAAAATACACCATTCACCGAAAAAGAAAGAAAACTTTGAGGAAGCCACATTACATAAATATTAGTCTGGCAACTATCACAAAGAGCAGCTTAAATGGCTCCAAATTTAGTTAATTCATTATTTGCCCTGTACTAACCAGCAATAACATCATTATTTTACAGTAATTTATTCAGAATTATCCAAATTTAGATCATTGTCACAATATACCACAAACTGATTTAAAGCAAACCACCAACTCCTCTTTTCCTTTATATCTAGCATAATGATGACTGGAAATGCTATTTGTTAAAAAGTTATTAGTGAGAAAAATGTACAACATTGAAGGGAGCAAGGGTTGGGATTTGGCCCAAGAAGGAGGGTGAAAGACATGAAGTAAATGTCTTTGTTCTAAGCAAAATCTTTGTGTGTATGAATTGAGAAAAAATTCACATAACATAAAATTCACCATTTTACATTTAAAAATATACAATTCAGTGGTTTATGGTATATTCACAATGTTGTGCAACCATCACCACTACCTAATTTCAAGCAATTTCATCACCCCCAAAAAACCTGCATACCCATTAAAGTCATTCCTTATCCCCCTCCGCCACCACCCTATTTCCCAGCTATTGGCAACCACTAATGTATTTTCTGTCGCTCTAGATTTGCCTATTCTGGACATTCCATATAAGTGGAATCTTGCAAGTTTGTGGCCCTTTGGATCTGGCTCCTTTCAATTAGCATAATGCTTTCAAGGTTAATTCATATGAAGCATGTATCAACATTCATTACTATTTTTAAATTTTTAAACACTTTCATATGTTTTTATTTTTAGAGAAGTTTTAGATTTATCAAAAAATCACATAGAAAGTACAGAGTTCGCACATAACCTCCCACAGACACACATAGTGTAGCTGAATGGTATTCCACTGTAAGGATTTACCACATTTCAGTTATCCATTCATCATTTGATGGCCATTTGGGTTGTTTCCACTTTTTGGCTGTTATGAATAATGCTATCATAATCACTTATGAAGATTCCAATTTATCTACATTCTTGCTACACTTGTTACTTTGATTTTTTATTTATAGCCATCCCAGTGATTATATGGTGCTATCTCATTGGGGCTGATTTGCATTTCTCTAATGACTAATGATGTTAGTATTCGTTTATGTGCTATTGGCCATTTGAATGATATCTTTGGAGAAATCAAGTCCTTTGTGAATTTTTTAATTGGATAGTTTGTGTTTTTATTGTTGAATTCTAAGAATTTATACATATTCTGTATATAAGACCCTTATCAAATATATGATTTGCACATATTTTTCCCATTCATTTGGTTGGCTTTTCACTTTACTGATAACATTTTTTGATGTACAAAGTTTTAAATTTTGATAAAGTTCAATTTATCTATTTTTTGCTTTTGTTGTGTGTGTTTTTGTATCATGTTTAAGAAATAATTGCTGAATTCAAGGTCATGAAAATTTATACCTATGCTTCCTTCTAAGAGTTTTATAGTTTTAGCTCTTATATTTTGGTCTGTGATGCACTTTGAATTAATTTGTGTACGACGTGAGGTAGGGGTTGAAATTCATTCCTTTGAAACTAGACAAAAGATACTACATGTTGTTTGATGCCATCTATACAAAATATAAATACAAATACAAATAAATTAGAGAGATGGAAACAGACCAGCAGCTAAGTATGGCAGGGGAAGCCTAGAGATATTGAGAGGTAATTATTAAGGGGTAGAGTTTTTTCATTTGTTGTTTATTATTATTATTGAAATAATAAAAATGGCCTAATAATGACTGAAGTGATGAACACACAACTATATGATTATACCAAATACCATTGATTGTACCCTTTGGATGAATTGTATGCTTTATTAATATATATCAATAAAATTGATCTTAAAAAGTGTAAAACCACACATACACAAAAGGAAATTCATTCTTCTGTATGTAGAAATCTAGTTGTATCAGCACCATTGTTGAAAAGACTGTTGTTTCCCCATTGAATAATATATATCTGGATTTAATTTTATTCTGTTGATCTCAATGTCTATCCTAATGTTTTGATTACTGTAGCTTTGTAGTAAGTTTTAAAATTGGGAAGTGTGAGTCCTCCCCTTTGTTCTTCTTTTTCAAGATTGTTTTGTTTTTTTTGGGTCACTTATAATTTTTTATGAACTTTAGGATCATTATGTCCTTTTCTGCAAAACAGGTGGTTGGGGCATGTCTCACCGTGAAGCATGCCCGCACCCATGTCTCAGGTATGTACTTTTCCTTTTTCTCATTTCTCAGTAAACCCCTTTATTTGCCTCATTAAACTGGCACATCTCTAAGTTCTTTCTTATGATAAAGCCAAGAACGTAGAAACCAGAGCATTCCAGCAACATATTTGGTGAGCCAGCCAGGAAAGCATGAGGCAAGTAACATTCCCCCACACCAAAAGAAGACTGGGCTTCCCTGGATTGCTCAACTCCATGCCTAGCAGCTGCCCAGGGATTTCCCTGGAGGAACAAAGCTTGAGTTTTCACACAAGGCTTCTGCCATGGGTGGACACTGGGTACTTTGCTTGAAGGTGATTCTAAAGTCAGGTCTTTCCCTATGCTAAGTAAGTGTGTAAAATTCTTTCTTCTGTCCTAATCTGTGCTTACTTTAACTTTGCCAGTCTGCTTGTGCCTAGGAGCTCATAAATCAGGTTTGGAGTTCACCTGTTACAGGTTGGGAAACTAAAAGTAACCTAAAGATGAGATTTTTAAATTTCAATACTATCTTGAAATTGGATTTGATGTATAAAATAAATCACATGAGAAATTAGTTCAATTGCTGGAAAAGCAGAAAAACTTAACAACATTAATGTTAATAATAAAATAGTCTTAGTTGCTTATTTATTAAGCACCACTTCCCATTTTGTTTTGAAGTGAAAACTTACTAGAAACTAAGAGTTGAAACAAAATTATTATATAGATGCTCTTATATTATAAAACAGCAAATGGATAATATCTGAAATTGCTGAAACTGGCTGGATTTAGCCTAGACTTGCTATTGTAATGGTAATTCTAAACTAAACTTTTGTTTATGGTTATTTCTGGGACTAGCTTCACCCTTGTGTATGCTTGCTATTGTAATAGTAATCCTAAACTGAACTTACTTCTGCTTATGGCTATTTTGAGACTAGTTTTGCCCTTATACTTACTATCATGGTGGTAATTCGAAACCGAGCCTGCCTTTGCTTATGGTTGTTTCAGGACTGGCCTCACCATTGTAATGGTAACTACTCCATTCTCCCTGTTTGAATCTATGGAAACTTCTGTTTCCTGTGGCTCCAGGGAAGGAAAATTTGAGACACCCCCTCTCCTGTCCTTCCATTAGCATTAATAACCCTGTTTTCTCTCACAACTATCCAGGTGTGGACTCTAATTTACCTACTCTGGCAAGAGCCCAAAGGGACCCCACAAACTTTGAGGAGATCACTGTTTTGGTGGACTCCTCAACCCACAAGGTTGGATGTCCACTCTTCCAGTCCAGCAGCCACTGAAGTCCTGTTATCACCAAGTTCTTTACCCTGTATCTTCAAAATTCTAAGTTTATTTCTTCCAGAATCAATACCTTCCAGAACAAAATATTAGTCATGCGAGGATTTCATTCACTTCCAACCACAGTGCTGGACCCATCTTCCCTCAACGTCAATAGAATAGCCAGAGAGTTTCATGCCCCATCAGACATGACTACTGCACCTAACAAGCAGAAGAATGATCATTGCCCTTCAATTACCCCTTAAGACTAAGGGTGTAAACTGTCTGAGGGGGGAAGTTGAGGCAGATTAGTATAGGAAATGAGGGAAGGCTGCAGCTGGGATCCTGCAAAGAACATGGCATGAGACCCAGCCCAGAAAACCCCTGAGGGAAGACAGCTGCTTGAAAACACGGTTGTAATCATTACAGCCAAAAGGCCCACCACGATCCTGGTCACAAGGTCCCATTTGAAACTCCCAGGCTCAAAAGTAAGCCCCTGGATAACTCCAAACAGAAAGGCCTCCCTATTAGTTCCCGGAAAGCTAACAGGTGAAGGTAGAAAGGCAACCAATCAGGACAGCAAATAGCTGAGATCCCTCCTTAATATGGGGAAGGGAAAGGAAGAAAGACCTTAAAAAGGCTTACCCTGGGACGCCATGTGGTGTGTCTCACCCTGTAGCATGCCCGCACCCATGCCTTGGGTGTGTAATTTTCCTTTATCTCATTTCCCAATAATAAAACACCTTTACTTGCCTCATTTAAAAAAACAAAAACAAAACAATGGTTGGAGTTTTGATAGTGGTTGTATTGAATCTGTAAATCAATTTGGGCAGTATTACCATCTTAACAATATTCAAACTTCCAATTCATGAATGTAGGATGTCTTTCCATTTATTTAGGTCTTCTTTAATTAATTTCCACTATGGTTTGTAGGTTTTAGTGTACAAGCCTTATACTTCCTTGTTTAAATTTATTCCTAATTTTTTTTCTTCTGATTTTAGAGTAAATTGAGTTGTTTTCTTGATCTAATTTTTGAATTGTTCATTGCTAGTATATAGAAATATAATAAATTTTTGCATATTGATTTTGTATCTTGAAATTTTCTCAACTTGTTTCTTGGCTTTTTCTGGGTCTATTGAGATGATCATGTGATTTTCCTCCTTCATTCTATTAACATGGTGTATTACATTCATTGATTTTCTTATGTTGAAGCACATTTATACTACTAGGTTTAATTCCACTTAGCCAAGATATATAAACCTTTTAATATACTGTTGGATTCGGTTTGATAGTACTTTATTGAGGATTTTTGCATCTATATTCATAAGGGATATACTGGTTTGCAGTTTTCTTTTCTTGTGATTTCTTTGTCTAGCTATGGCATACTTTTTTATTCTAGTAATTTAAGTCTTTTATCTTTTTTTTTCTTGGCCAGTCTCCTAGTTAAATAATTGTCAATTTTGTTGGTCTTTTCAAAGTATGAACTTTTGATTTTGTTGATTTTCTTTATTGTTTACCCAATCTCTTTTTTATTTATCTCCACACTAATCTTTAATATTTTCTTCCTTCTGTTTTCTTTGGATTTAATTTGCTCTTCTTTTCTCAGTTTCTTATGGTGGAAGGTTAGGTTATTTGTTTGAAGTCTTTTGATATGGAGGCCTTACAGCTATAAGTTTTCCTCTCAGCTCTACTTTTGCTGCATCCCATAAGTTTTGGTATATTGTTTTCCATTGTTATTCATCTCAAAAGACTTTCCTAGTTTCCTTGTGATTTTTTCCTAGACCCTTGGTTATTTAGGAATGTGTATTTAATTTCCACATATTTGTAAATTTTCCAAATTTTCTTCTGTTATTGATTTATAAGTTCATTCCATTTTGGCTGGAGAACATACATTGTATGAGTTCAATCATACTTGGTTTATAGTATTGCTCAAGTTTTTATTTCTTCCATGATCTTCTGTTTAACTGCAATATCCATGACTGAAATTGTGGTATTGAAGTACCCCACTGTTTTTGTAGAGTTATCTATTTCTCCCTTCAAGCCTGTTTATTTTTGCTACATATGATTTGGTGCTCTGTTTTTATGTGCATATTGTTTATGATGATCACATCTGATGGACTGACCCTTTCATCATTATATAATGTCTTACTTTGTGTCTCATAACAATTTTTGTATTAAAGTCTATTTTAATGTTTTAATATAACCACTTCCTCTCTTTTTTTTTATTATTGCTTGCATGAGATATCTTTTTCCATTCTTTTATTTCAACCTATTTGTGTTTTTTAATTTAAAGTAAGTCTTGTAGAAAACATAAAGTTGGATCATGTTTATCTATCTATGCTGCCATTATCTGCCTTTTAATTGGAGGGTTTAATTCATTTACATTTAATGTAATTACTGATAAGGAAAAACTTACTTCAGGCATTTTGCTGTTTGTTTTCTATTTGTCCTATGTCTTTATGTTTCTTCAGTTTCTCCACTAGTGCCTACTTTATGTTAAATAGATATTTTCTAATGCCCCATTTTAATTTCCTTTTCATTTATTTTACTATAGGTATATTTTTAAGTTATATTTTAGTGGTTGCCCAAAGGCTAAATGTAACATCATAATGTGTAACAATTTGGTTCAGATTAATAAAAACTTAGCTTTAATAGTATACATAAACTTTGTTCCTATATAGATCTGTCATGCCCTTATGCTGTCATCAAAAATTACATCACAATATGTATAATAAAATACATTTATAGTTATTTTTAAGCAGTTTTATACAATCACATAGGAAAAAAGCAGAGTTATATTTACATATGTAGTTATGTTTATTGGTGTTCTTTATTGCTTCTTGTTGATTTAAGTCATGTCTAGTGTCCCTTCCTTTTAGCTGGAATGACTCCTTTTAGTATTTCTTGTAGGGCAGGTGTACTAGTGATGAACTCTTTCAGTTTGTGTTTATCCAGGAACATCTTAATTTCTTCTTCATTTTTGATAAAAGATAGTTCTGTTGAATATAGACTTCTTGGTTGATGTTTTTTTTTTCTTTCAGTTCCTTGAATTTGCATCTTACTGCCTTCTTTTTATATATATCCTTTTTTGTTTTTATTTTTTTAAAGATACTTAGATTACATAAATGTTGCCTAAAATATATAGGGGATTCCCATATGCCCTGCTCCCTACCCCTCCCACATTTCCCCACATTAACAATATCCTTCATTAGAGTGGTACATTTGTTACAATTGATGAACACATTTTGGAGCATTGCCACTAAGCATGGATTATAGTTTACATTGTAGTTTACACTCTTTCCCGCACATTTTTGTAAGTTATGACAAGATATATAATGGCCTGTATCTGTCATTGCAATGTCATTCAGGACAATTCCCAAGTCCTGAAAATGCCCCAAATTACACCTATTTTTCCCTCTCCCTTCCCTCAGAAGCTGTAGTGGCCACTGCCTCCACATCAATGATAAAAGTTCTTCCATTGTTAGAATCACAGTAAATCTATAGTAGGATAACAGTAAGTTGACTCTGGTCCATCATTCATTCCCCAATCCTGAGGATTCTGGGATGGTGATGCCCACTCCACCTCTAATTGAAAGAGGGCTTAGATCCCATGGGGCAGATGGATGGGACTATCTTGCTTGCAGTTGCAGACTTTATCTGTTCCTTGAGAGCGCCATTGTCAGTCATCATCTCCTTGTTGTCCTGGGTGAATCCAATAGATTGGAGAATAGGTTTTGCAACTTTGTTGAGATTCAGGGCCCAACTGGCACATGGACAGCCAAAAGATTTAAGCCTCTTGGACATACACCTATCAACTCTAATACTAACTATAGGTTCAAATAGAAGGGGCAGAAGAACCATGTGTAGGGAAATGACAAATGAGTCAACATCTGTCACACTGAGGAGCATAAATTCCAAGGTAAGGCCCACTGGCAACTCCTGAGCTGTCTTTCCCATTTTGGTCAAGGTCCTTTTCCAGATGCAATATTATAATATGACAACTCTGGAAATCAGATTTTCACCATCCCTGGGGTTTGTTGTTGACACCTATTGTAGTTGGTTTTGTTGATGCTGTTGCTTCACATGTTGTTCAAGATGTAAGTGTTGATGTCCCCTTAAAGAGTGCACCTCTGAGAAGCCTCACCCTCCAGGCTCACTTGGCACCTGTAGAACTGACAGAGTCTGAAGGCTTCTTCAAATCCTGGGCCTTATTATCAAAGCTCTTCCGAAGTCCCATTCATCTTCAAGTCTGGAAATTCCTTAATTCCACAGAAATTGGCCTTCCTGCTCTCCTTGTTTCTTCTCGATACTAAGCTACCATACTGTAGTTTGCCAGAATTTGAGATGCTTACACTTAACTTGGGAATATTTGCTTATCTTTGGAAAGTTAATTTGTAATCATTTTACCCTAAAAGGAGGACATTATGGAAGCTAATAGACACTAGAAGCAATTAAGGGTTGAAGCATTTAATGAATATGTTTCTTATTGCTGGGAAAGAAACAAGAATGTTGCTCTTTCCCAACACATATTCACACTTAATATGGACACACATTCTTATAGCACTTGCACTACACAGCCTGCATAAAGAGGGAGGAAGTAAATGTCACTAGCATAGAATTCTGTGAATTCATTTTTTAATTCAGGTACTCCATAATATTTCTCTATGTAAGACCTCCAATTATAGACCTCTAGTCTACCATACATATCTCTCTGCAATAAACATAACACTCTAAATTATTTTCCTTCTTTGTTCTAGAGTTATATGCGTATGCATTTGTGTGTGTTACCTTCTACTATACTGGTAAGTTAATGTTGAATAAATTACATCTTATCCTGAAATATCTTATTTCTTTAAACGTGATTATGCTCTTTCTAGGACCTTGGACAAGTTACTGAACTTATCTGTGTCTCACACAAATTAAGTGTAAAGTGGGGTGCTGCAGTGTCAGAGGATGGCATCCAAGTACTTGCATCCTCATGACCATCAGTAACAAAACCACAGTTTAATTTGGAGTAGTCATGTGCCAACATAAAGACGATATTTCTAAGCCTTCTGTTTTAGTGAGCTAGGCTGCTGAAAGCAGATACCACGAAATGGATTGGCTTAACAATGGGAATTTATTAGCTTACAGTTTTGAGGAGGAAAATGTCCAAATCAAGACATCATCAAGGCGATGCTTTCTTCCTGAATACTGGCCGCCGACAATACTGAATTCCTCTGTCACATGGCAAGGCACAAGGCAGTCTGCTATCTTTCCCTTCTTTTCCGGGTCTCATTGCTTTCAACTTCTTGCTCCCATGGCTTTCTCTCTCTTTGTCTGAATTACATTCTCTTATAAAGGACACCAGTAGGAGAATTAAGACCTACCCCTGGCCACACCTTAACCGAAGTAACCTAATCAAAAGTTCCCACTTATAATAGGTTTACACCCATAGGAATGAATTAGCTTTAAGAATATGATTTTCTGGGTATTTACTGTTCCAAACCACCACAACTTCTGTCAATAGTTGGTCCCCAAATATCTTGAACATGAATAATCATGAAATTATTGCTTACCACAGTAAGAGATTACTACCTTGCAAAGCTTTATCAGTGTCTTGGAGGAAAAGGGCAGATGAAATCAGAATTTATTGAGAATTGGGAGTCTGGTTTAAAGTGAGTTTTTTAAACCAGGGGTTTGAGTAGGATTGGGTATGAATCAAGATACAACAGTTCAGCATTGTTGGAAAGAACAAGGCAAGTGTTTTGTGGAGAGGGATTCAAAGAATCTTAGCATATAAATTGTCTCTATTTTTTCTGTTTCAGTTATGCTCATTTTTAAATGAATATTGGTTACATTTGAAGTGCATTGTACTTATTCACGTAGACTTAAAATGATTGGCAATATAAAGTGAAATCTTAAAAAAAATATCACAGTCTCATTCTACATCTGTGAACTACAGCACTTAAATAATTCAATTTACAATAATAGTAGAAGATAGGTAAAAGAACATTGAAATTGGAAGGGGAGAAGTGGTATCCAACATCTGAACAACACAGCTTTTGTTGTACTGAAAAAGATCATTTATTATGTGAATATAATACAGGGAATAAAATGTACTGTGAAAGTAAAAAAAAGTAACTTCTAAATATAAATAATAGTTCTTTACCTAATTAGCCAAGTTATCCTTCCCCATCCCAAACTTCAAATATATTCTTCTGAAAGGTCAGATTTTATAAGTGTGTGGTCCACTCTAAAGCAAACATGTAGCACTAAAATATCTGGAATCTTGTTTTACTAGTTTGTAAATGGTGTTAATCAATTTAAGTGATTGTTCTTTTTAACCTCTCTGTAAGATCTAGAATATTATTTTAAAAATGAACAAGTAGACCAGTTTACTATATTTATGTCTCCAAGGACAGTAAACACATTTTTATATGCTTTGTGGAAAATGTTCTGAGACAAGGCATACCTGTGCATTTTGACAAAGACTTTTAAAAAATTTGGTACTTTGGTTAAAAAAAAACAGTCTCCTTTTCAGATCAAAGCTTAACAACAGCAATTGGGTATGTTGATTCATATCAGTCAAAATTTAAAACAACCACATCTTAATATGTACATCAAGATAGTGTATTACAGTCACAAGGCCATAAAGCATAAGTTACTTCCCTCACCAAAGTCTGTTGTCACGTGTTGGAGCAAGATGGCTGCCGACATCTGCAAGGGTTCAGGCTTCCTGGGTTCCTCTCTTCCCAGGGCTTGTTTCTCTCCAGGCTCAGCTGCTCTGCTCTCTGCACAAGGCAAGCTATAGACTATCAGGCAAATGGCTCGTCTCTCTTCCTGGGGTCTCTGCCTCTGACAGACCCTTCTCTCCTTCCTCACGTATCTGCTTCTCTGTATGTTTACTTCCCAGTGCTCCAATATCAAAACTCCAACCTCCCCTCTCCGCCAGGACTCAACGGCCTACTGATTTGGCCCAATCAAAGCATCAATCATTATTTAATCTAGTAAAAGTGAAACCTCTGAATCCAATATTATCTAATATGCCCAGAGGAACAAACCAGTTTACAAACATAATCCAATATCTATTTTAGGAATTCATAAACAATATCAAACTGCCACAGATAGTAAAGAAAAAAATTAGAGATTGTTACTCTATTTCCCCAGTAAGTTTCTTTCAGTTTTTACAAAGTATATGCAGTTCAATATAACAATGTTAGCATAATTATAATGTACATTAATAGCAATATGTAAAACAGTAGAAGCAGAAAATAAATAAGTATCCTCATGCTATGGAAATGAAACAAGGCACTTTCAGTGTCTAAATTCAAAGTTGAAATAAACACAAAATATTTTTTCATAAAGCTCACAGACCCTAGGAGACTTTTGTAAAAAGTTAAATATTAAAGGCACTACATAATTCTTTCTCCTCACTCCACTTACTAAAAAATTTCACCAATGAAACTTGGCACAAAAGAGTTTAATTACCATAAAGTGCACCACTTGGCTAAATATATTAAAAAGAAAATCTGCCACAATATATTGTAGCAACACCTCCACATATATAGAAATAAAAATGCAATGCCAGAGGAGTCAACCTAATTAGGAACTTTGCAGTATAAATGGTTTATTTCGTTTTCTTTTTGTATAACTCTTTATTTGCTCAGAATTTTCATATAATTTCAAAAGAATATACCTTGATTAGCAAAAAGAGGCAGGTTTTGAGAAAGACAAATTCACTGATTCTATAGGTAAAGATTTAAGATAAAGATTTTATGGAAAATAAACAAGTAAAACATATTATAAAAAAGCTATGACACTTATTATACTACCTTGATATTAATGAATCAGCTTGTAAAATCAAGGTTATTTTATCACTTTAGCTTTGATTACAGCTCTTTTGAATAGTTTTCCTTTGGTATTAAAAAGTCATCCTCTTTTAAAGAGCATTAACATTCCAAATGAACACTTTTATTTTGAGATGGCAAAAATGTCAACATTTAAAATTCATCTAATCTTTATCTTTACTATGGTGGCCATTAATTTAACCATTAATGAATATACATTATGTGAGAAATACAAAGAAGCATATATCACCCAGATAGCAACATGAAATTAATTTCAATTTGACTAGTATTATTTTAAAAATCACCTTTATATATACACACATACAAACATACATACACACACATGTTAATTTGGAGCAATATATTGGCAAAACACCATAATAATTTATATACAGTACTGAAAAATGTAGGCCTTGATAACAGAATTCTAACAAGATTTTTCTTTTTAGCATATTAAATACAAAGGCTGGAAAAAAGACAAAAGCTGCTGTGAAAATATTTAGTATTCCAGTAACTTAAAATTTTTTCATGTAAACTTCATACATGTGCATTCCTTTTTCTGTAAATGCTTCCCAGTCTTTTTTTTTTAAGTAAGCTTTGTCACTCTATTCTAAATTTGCTGAAATGTCAAAATAGAGGAAAACACTTGCATTGTATTAGTCTTCTTCAGCATTATATGCCACTTCTGCTACTTATATACCCGATGCAGAATTTTCAGGTTCACTAAAATATATGCATGGCATATTATCAGCTCTAGATTTGTCATCCAAGATAACTTGATCAGCCACAAGTGAATAGGACTCCACCATTAGGATCTGTCCACCTTCTATTCATGACACGTGCCGTGATTCTTCAGATTCTAAAGACAAGGTGCCGACTGTGTTCTCTACTGTGTCTATATGAAGTTGCTTCTCACTGAGCAGTTTCTTCAGTGATTCCACTTCTTTTTGTTTTTCAAGTAGTTCTTTCTGTAAACGGTAGTTTTTCTTCTTCTAAAGTTTCACAGAAAGCCCTGCTTTCTTCTAGACTATCAGATGGACCTGGGGGATCATCCAAAGAAATTCTCTCACTGCAAGGCAGTTAGCAATGTCCTTGTTGGCTACTAAATTTTGAAGAAACGCTTGTAATCCTAATTGTCTATTTTCTAAGAAGTCAGCATTGTAATTATTTTTAAACCAGTGTTTTGGTGGAAGTGCTAATCGAAACCCTGGAGACATCTCCTTTAATTTGTCGTTAAGCCTGGAGAAGTCAGTAAATCTTCTGAAAACTACTCAGCTTTCTTCTGGGGTTTTCTTTACTAGTATTTGATATACAGTAAATTTGGCTCTTTCTTCCATCACTTCATAACCCAGTATAGTAGGTGTAGATTGTCTATCTTTCCAATTCATTGTTTCACAATTTTGTTCTTCACTTTCTCTTGGTCTAGTGGAATACTCAATGGAAGAATCTGCACCTGTATTTTAGTCCTAAAGAGAGGACTACTACAGATAGATCAAGTACTGTCCATTTGATCAGGCACGCTTGTCCATTTATAATGACCCAATTTTGAATCTTCCAACTGGCCTTTGGAAGAGTTTGAACTAGTTGAGATACTCCCAAAAGAAGAACATCTTTGGTTTCTGTTGGTTGCAAAATTGGAAGCAGAGTTTCCTATGGACATAGGAACTGGGACATAAAGAATTGCCATCTTTTTGCCTTTCCAACAAACCTGTACACTGCTGAGTCCAAATGCTTAGAGAACAACTAATATGCAATTCATATTTTCTTCTTAGGAATTCAATATTGTTCTTAATCACAGTAGTTTGCTTCCTCCTATAACACCAAAAGGGCTCACGTGACCCTCTGCCCAGAAAACAGCAACTTCACCTGGGCTACTGAGCCCAAGACCCCCACAAGTTGTCTCTTGATACCCTCCACTAAAGAGTTGATGGTTTTTTTGGAAAGTTCCTATAAGAAACAATCAAACCATTTACTTGGGCAATTCTGGAGGAGTAAACAAAATGCTAGTGAAGACAGTGGAATAGCAAGGTCATGTTAATGTAGATGGTAAGGTCCAAGGTTTGCATTCCTACTGTCCAGGCTGAGTGTGGGAATAGATGGTTTTAGTTGTCTCTTGTGCCTAGGTGTGGAAATGTAACTAATTTTACACATAAGAGGTATGCTGAACTGTTCTATGGAACTTCTAGAGAGTGTCTTTAAATGGAGAAGTCATCTCCATCCTCTGCCTGCTGACTAGAATGAAGATGTGATATATGGAGCTAGAGCAGCCATCTTGGTCTGTGTGGTGAAGTACAATGGATGGTAGAACAGGAAGATGTAACTAATCAGTTTTCTACATCATGGAGTTTCACAGGACCCCAGTCTTTGAGTGCCTACATCTGCATCCTTTCTACATGAGAAAATTAACTTTATGTGTTTATGTCACTATTTTGCTGTTCTTATTATTGTTATAGGTTTTGATTTTTAGGCTCTCATATATACAGAAAAATATGATCCTAACTAATTCAGGGATAGTAACATTACTTATCTCTTAGGGCTGTTTTTGATGATTAAATATATAGATATGTGTAGCACAATTAGAATGCTGTGTAGTACTTTTCAGTAAGTACTAACCATTCTATTATCCAGGTTTTTTCCCTTAGTTTCAGAGCCTAGGAAGAAGGAAGCAAGTTTGCCCTCACAACTATGAAACCTAGAAGTAGATAGATGTCAGAAAAGGAGTGGTATTGGTAATTATTAACAGAAATGAGAAAAAAAGCCAACTAAAATATTGAACTTATTTCCTTGGGAACATAGAGACTTTTAATTGCACACGACATGGGTAGCTGAACTTTTTTCTCTCTTCATTCCTGCCATGATGTCAGCCTTGGGAGGGAGGGACTTTGCTCAGGGCTTGAATTCCACCTGTATCCATCCTGGACTCTGTCCAGCTGCACGCACACCGCATTCACCTCTTCATCCACTGGGCATCATGAAGCGATTCTAAAAGAAGAGAATTTCAATAAATATTGAAATGCCAACATTTAAAGTCCACAAGGAAATAGTGCAGTAGCTTCATTTGATTTGGGATTATATCTCTTCTATTCCAGATAAAGAACACAAATTTCTTGTTTAAAACATCTTAAATAGCATTGTGAACAATCTGATGAGTGGTCTTAACTTCAAAATAAAACTTGTCAAGATGTGTGTTTGGTGGATATGGAGTGTGTGTAAATAAAATTTATTTTAAAAATATAACTTGTGCCAATTTTGAAAACAGCTTTATTTTTTCCATCGTAGTTCATAAGAGTAAATCCCCATATTAGTTTCTAAAAATTGTGTTTTAGGGTTATATTATTGGGGAATAAAATACTCATAAAAACTAAGACACTTGTTTGTGGGGTACAGAGAGAACTTGTTAAGTCACTTAAGTTATATTCATAGATGATTATTTTAATTAATTTCATTTTCTGCTTTTATGTATCCATTTTTCTTCTATGGTACATTCCCATGAGACCTTTCTTTGACCTTCAGAAAAATTAAATTATTTATGTAGGAACTTAGCAAATATTTATTAATCTGATGGCAAAAATTCCTGTCAGTGAGTTTTTCCTCATATAAACATTTATGTGCTCTATTCCAGATACTGTTCAATCAACACTCCTATTTCATTTCCAAGCATTCTCTATCATACTTGACACAAGCTTCATTGCTCTAACAACTTTTGGCAAACCCAAATGAGCAAAATATTTATTGACAGTTTCCCTAGAGTTGAGGTGTCATCAGTGGTGGGGAGGAGAAAAGGGCCAAGTCCTTAATCCAAGGAATTTGGCAATTCTTCTCAAATTTTATCTCATAACAGGGGTCACTGCCAGGAAAAACTGATGGTAAGGGTGTGTCGGATTCAGAGGATAGGGCCCTTTAGCTCCAAACAGGCAGTACGAGCTGTGAGGAGATAGGCTGTGACGTGTAAGGTTCTGGACTGTGTCAGGCCGAAACAGCTTCAGGAACTACATCACATAAGTGACCACAGAGCCGTGATGGGAGTCTACCTTCCCCATTACTCTAGGCACAAAGGACTGGTCAGTGGTGGTTATTCTGTTACAGACCCCAAAAATACTTAGTGAGCTTCTTACGTTCCTCCTCCTCCTTGATTTCAAATGGTGTCAATTTGCATCTTAGCCTGATCTTAAGGTTCTCATGAATTAGCTCATGGGCCCCAAATTACTGATGCATCACTCTCTACTTCACACTCAGAGCTTTGGGTCAACCCACTCTAAACACTGTCTTGAACATGATCATGTCACTGCAGTCCGAGTTAGGGCTAAAATAAAAACAGTAAGATTCAAGTGCACCACTTGGATGATTTCTAGATATCTTGGGGTTAAATGTTCTTATTTATTTATTTATTTAAATTTTTACCAGGAGGTCCCAGGGATCGAACCCAGGACCCTTCACATGGGAGACAGATGCCCAACCATTTGAGCCACATCCGTCCCCTCTTATTTTATTTTTATTTAACACTTAACAAAGCACTTACTATGTGCCAGACATAGTATTATGTGCTTTATAAATATTAATTCAGAACAGTCTACACCTTAGTTTCATAATAATCGTCCTTGATTTACAGATGAGATAAATGAGGCACAGAAATGTTAATTAATCTAACACTACACAGCTGACAAGTGGCAGAAGTGGAGCTTAAACTCAAGCAAACAAGCCCCAGGTTTCTGGACTCATTTGTTTGCTGTGGAATCATTTTGGACTTTAATAGTTTGGCTCTCTTATGGTAAGGCATTCTGGTATACTAATATTTTGTAAATAATAATTCATCCTATAGATCATTTAATAATTTTCAGAATACTTTTAAAAATATTATTATGTGTCTATGTCAAAAAGATTTATAAAAGCATATAGCATTGCAAGCAATCACTGATCAGCAGTATTTGTGTATTAGTTTCTATGTCTTTGGAGAATAAGTAGACACAAATATATTTTTTCACCTTTATTTTTATTTTTTTCTTGTGGAATTCATCAGCTAGGGAAATAAAAAAAGATCACATTTCTTTTACTAATGAATCAATATCTTGTTAGTTCTTAAAAATTATGTTTTTTCTTATATTTAATTTTCATATATATTCCAGGCAATAGGTATCATTGTATCACTGTTTCTCAAGCTCATCTTACTTTTTGGTCTGTAAAATTTCTCACTCATTCTATTATCATTCTAAGAATATCAATACATGTGGCTTAAAAGTCAACCCAAATCCTGACTCCATAAACTTTTTGATTACCACAGACTCAAATTAGGTCTTTCTATAACACTATGTTCTTTACATTTACTTTGATTCCAAGGCATGAGTCAAAACTCCATTTTGAAGTTTAATTTGTCATTTAGATTATTATGTTTTTATTCTTTTGGCTAACTCCCTCATTATATCTTGAATTCTTGGAAGAAAGGGAATTTCCTGTAGATTTTACGTTCCCTGAACTAACATATTATTTTGTCTATAGTAGCTATTTATTCGATGATGTGAGAGGAAATAATTAACATTTTTTTGAACACCAACTTTGTGTCAGGTACTGCTAGGCAATGGCCAGTTGATAAAAAAGTCCCTGCTGTCACACAGCTTATGTTTTAGTGGGGAAAGACAGGAAGTAAGTAAACAGCCAATTGAATATGACTCCATTTCCTCCAGGTACACAAAAGTGAAAGTGAAATATAATGGTCATTTAAAAGGCAGACACATCACATTCACATTTTTGTTATTTGAATGGTCACGTAGCATGGGTACTGATGGCATATACACAGTGTTTCAAAATAGTTACAGGAACATTTAGGGTCCAATATTAAAACTTTATCTATTTTAGCAGTCCAGTGATTGCTCTTAAAGACAGAGCACTTTTATTAATTTTGTTTAAAATTTATTGTCTTTGAGATAAGATTTCAAATCTTACTTTAGAATATATATTAAAAATAAACAAGAAAAAAACAATGCCACTCTTAATATCCAAATCTTACTTTAGAATATATATTTAAAATAAACAAGAAAAATCATTGTCAGACTTAATATCCAATCATTGCAAATGGAAAAGTCATGCCTGTTTATGGGCTATAGAGAATATATTAGAGATAAACTCCGTTTCCAAGCACACAGTATGAAATTTTTAATCAATTGCATGTAAAAGAACATTGGTAGGTTAAAACATTTTCTGAATTTTCTGTGTGATTCTCTGATCATAAATAAATTGGTCCTTAAAAGAATGTGTATACTTTATTAATTATATTTGTCCACTTGAGTTTGTCATGTTGAATTTAATTTGTCCAGGTAAATGAAAAAGTTTATCCGGTGTGTTTCTTTAGCATTTTCTATTGTGTTAAATATATTCTCTCTTCTTGGATAAATCCAGAACAAATATCATGGTCCAACACAATAATGAAACCCATATTATACGAATATAGCCACAACCACTATATCCTGGTTCATCAGCTTGGGAAATCAAAAAGATCACTTATCTCTCACTAATGAAAAAATGTGACTCTGTCTACTGGGGTAATCCCATTTACTTGGGAGCGTTAATCTTATATCAAACATTGTTGCTACTGTATTAGAGGCATTATCAGAATTCCACAGTACCATTTTGATGCTGGAGGACACCATAGTATCATCAAATGATGGTTGGTTACTTTGGATGGTTAATGGAGTGTCCATCTTTACATGAAACTGCCCACAACAAGGTACATCAGAAAGCTGTCCTGGAAACATCATTGCAAAGGAATCTGGATACACAGAGCAGTACTGGAGAAAGATCTAGAGCACGAGTCACTGTTGCATGCTTCTTGCTGTGCAAGTCTGGTCATCTGTAAGACTGTCTCAAGGAAACCCTGGGAGAAGCAGGAGGAGAAAGATAAGCAGATCTCCTTGCCTTTCACTTCTAAAGTTATATTCATCTATTGCCACTACAGACTTCTAGAAACCTGAGCTCCTACTTTAACAATTGAAAAAAAAAAATTCAGCATGACTATTAATCACAAAATAAGCTCTTAACATTGGGGAAGTGGATTGGAGATGGACCCAGAGAGAATTCTGGCTTCAGGACCACTGGCCCCACAAACCACCCTTCCCCACAACAATCTAGGTCCTGGCTTTGTGCCTAGTTGCCAGTTCCAACTCCATCGCAGAATGATATTCCTCATGAGAAAATAGTGACCTTTCCTACCTACTAATCTCTGTTGGTATTTCCTTCAAAGGAAGAGGAAATGAGATCTTGGTCCCTTCTTTCACAGGCGGTTCCTTGCTCTTTTGCAAATTTTCCCAGCAACTCTTGAGCCAAGGGGTGGGTTGACTTTTGTCAACCCCAAAAGTTAGCTTCTTTTAGGCTGATTACAGCTATAGCTATAACAATAAAAACAAAAACAAAACAACTTTTCAATAAAGTGATTTTATTTTAAATCATTTAACCAAAATGCCAGAAGGGAGCCAAATATTTCTTTCAGAATATCTACTCTTGTTCTTCTTACCCTCCATTCTGCCAAGAACATTTCAGAAGTAAAGGCACTCTTTCCTAAATAATTCTGTACATACATTCTTTAGTTTTCCTTAAACACATTAACAATAACTAAAACTGCCAAGGAAAAATAAAGAACTCTCTAAAAATTTAACATAAATTTAATTTAAAAAATTTGAAGTCTCTGTATCTTTGCAACAATCTTAGTAATCTTATATATAAAGGGATTTATTTAAATTTTATCTATTTGGGGACAAATATTTAGACCCTAATGCTTTTATTTGAAAATGTTTCTTATTTGGACATTTCATTTATATTGTAAATAATTCTGTAAACTAAAAAATTCAAAATCTAACATTATATACTTTCACAATTATTAAGACATTTTTGATAGTCAATTCACTGAATATATGATCAATTCATTCAGAGCAAATATCTGTTTGAAAGATTGTGCTGACAAATGTAATCAATGACTTTTCTTCTCTAGGTAAGTCTAGAAGAGCTTCTTTTCAAAATATTGTGAAAGAATAACAATACTTGATATAATATCAGACTATGAGATAAAGTAATTTCAATGTTTAATAATAAAGAAGTGAGAAATTAAAAACAAAAAGTTTATCAAGTGTACAGAAATATGGTTCACAAGAATACATAATTTAGATTTACAAAGTTCACAAAGTTTAATTATTATTTCAGAATTTGACAAACTAAATCAAGGAATATTGAACTTCTTAAAACTAAATAAAGGAGGCCCGGGCCGTTAGATGCCATCCAACTCGACAAAGGCCGCCTTGTGATGTCCCCTGTCTGGCCTCTGCCTTCAGCATTGTTTTAGATCCTGCTTGTCCTTCCAGGCCCATTTCCTTCACAAAGCATCACCTGCAAGGAACTACAGGACAAACTTTAGGCAGTTTGGTGACATAAGCCTCTTTCAAAGGAGGTCATCCACCAAGTTGTGAAGACACTCCAGCAGCCTGTGAAGAGGCTCATGTGAGAAGACACCAAGGCTTCCCTTTAATTATCAGCACCCCTTTTCCACGCTTGTGAGTGCACCATCTTGGAAGCAGATCTTTCAGCTCCAGTCGATGCAGGTAACTGACATGTTGACTGCAACCTCATGAGACACGGGAACAGAACCAGGCAGCTCAGCTGTTCCTGAATTCCTGACCACAGAAACCCTGGGTCACAAGAAGGATAACTGTTTGTCTCTCGCTTGGATTACCCATTCTGGGAGGGTCATCCACCAAGTCGGGAAGACACTCCAGTAGCTTATGGAGCTTCCTGTACATACAGGCATCCTCTCGCCAGCCTTTGGAGTGCACCACTTTGGAAAGAGATATTCCAGCTCCACTGGAATAACTGCAGTTATTCCAGTTAACTGCTGATAACTGCAGCCCTGGTTGACACGGTGACAGCAGCCTCATGAGACACCATGAGCAGAACCAGCCAGGTCAGCCGTTCCCGAATTCCTCACCACAGAAACACAGATCAAAACCCAGATAGCTGACTTCTGGCAAGATTTCTAATAGGATTGCAGTAGAGTTGGTTTCAAGTTTCATAGGGACACTTAATAGCTGTAACTTTGTTATCCAGAAGATGTGATCCACAGAAGTCCACCACAAGTGTAGCAAATCTGAGGGTGAAGATGTTCTTCTTTATGTCTTAGGCTATGTGCCAGTTGAAGCAACTTGAAATCACCAACAAAATTCAGGGCCTACTTGCTGATGATGAAAGAAGATTCACAACACTCATCATTTTGGCACTTACAGAACAACTGCTGGCTTTAAAAACTGAGAATTCTTTGTTCTAGACAGAACACCTGTAACTCCTACAAAACTGCTGCAGATACTTGCTTCGGCTACACATATACTGAAATTAGGACAATACAGAGATTAGCATGGTCCCTGCATAGGGATGGCATACAAATTTGTGAAGCATTCCATATTATTTTTCTGCACAGATGGGATTGTTGGGCACACCTGAGGCTTCATCCCTGCCCCTGACAGGGGAGGAGGATGGCCAGAGCTTCATCAGCCTACCTGGGCAACTGCGGTCAGTTTTGACCCACATGGATTAGGTTGCTAGACACACCTGCAGCTCTACCCTGCCCCTGGCAGGGAAGGAACAGAAATGGACCTTCATTAACCTCTCTGGGTAACTACAGATGGGCTTGGCCTGCACGACTTCCTTTACTGCACATGGCCGTGGCTCCATCCCTACCCCTAGCAGGGGAGAAAGGTGGGAGAAGCTTCATCTACTATTCTGCAGCCAGCAAGTGAGAAAGGGCAAGAAACAGATGAAAAAAAGCTGAAAAAATTCAGATTGGCTAAACACGAACCACTATGAAGCTTCAAATTAAGTTGAACCAAGTATCAAAGAGGGGCTGTAATACAAAGCCAGTCAAATAGAAAGCCCTAGACTAAAGAGAGAAACTTCACCCAGAATAAATATATCTAGTAAATCAGATGCCTAGACACCAACAAAAAATTACAATCCATACCAAGAAACAGGAAAATATAACCCAATCAAAGGAACAAGCTAAGCTTCCATATA